>JASAMW010006857.1:0-44585 GCA_030247985.1 Epsilonema sp. ZAB3_2
TCGGAACAGCCAATTTGTGAAACATCAAGCTCACGGTTTCACGCATACAACACAGTACTGAAACGAAACTTTGCGTGAGCGACCCTGTTGTTGTACGGCCGCATTTGCCAGATGGAGAAAGATGAGGCGACGCCGTCGTGCACTGGGAATCGCGTGCGCAATCGCTGGGGCGACATCAAATGCATCGAGTCGACTCGCGTCATCCTGCGGAATCGACCTCCGGGCAGAGACTACATACACGCGAACTATAGGGTGTTTCATAAAAACTCTCCGGATGTTTGTACCTCTCATTTTTCAATGGAAGCGTTAGATTTCAGTACGCCCTTTCTCATTTGTTAGCTACGGCTTCCAAAACTGTATAGGCAAAATTTCAGCCCGTAGTCCTTCTATAAAGGAAGTTATTAAAAGCTCAAACTATTGGACACAAAAAATTTACGTTTTTTTCACTATGGGGCTAAACCCGGGTTGGCTACATATTGCAAAAGACCGCATTGAAAATGACACTCCGCTGTGGAGATAGAGACACAAACATCTGGAGAGTATTGTGAAACACCCTGTACGTGGACGGCTACGAGTACCCGCGCAAGTTCATCTGCACGCAGGGACCGCTGACTAACACCATCAACGATTTCTGGCGCATGATCTGGCAGCAGAAATGCGTGGTCATCGTCGCACTCACAAAGGTACGTAAGATTAGGAATGTACACTATAATAGGTGGGGGGAATAAACATCTGCAGCGTTTCCGTGCAAAGCATCACAGCGACCAAGTAGGGTCGTACCTACGGAATCCGTACCTGTGGAATCCGTAGGTGTGGAAGAAAAATTCCACACCTACGGTAAACAAATTCCAGACCTACGGATTCCATAGGTACGGATTCCGTAGGTAGGGAATAAAAATTCCATTTTAACTAGTGCGGAAAACAAATTCCGCACCTACGGATTCCCCCACCTATTATAGTATACATTCCTGGTAAATCATAGCAGCTCATAAAACCGCATTCACAGTCTTGTATTCGACGCCGATCGCCGATTTGGTCGCGCCGAATTTGTGGCCGCGACTTCCGCCTGGGTCGTCGTTTTCCCGGCCTTTGCATCGGCCGTATTTCCGTAACCGCGCCCATAATACAATAGTTGAGTTGAAGAGTTGTGACACAGTGACAAAATAATGTACGCACATTTATGCAAATTGCTACGTAAGGTTCTATCAGTCTAGCGCCTCCTTTGTTGTTGTGATTTTGCATTACGTGTTTCCCCCTCGCTCGTTTGCGATGCATCACTGTTTTCATGACTAATTGACTACTCTTGCATGTTTGCCCAGTCTTTGGCTTTAACATCGTTGCTTGCTTCAGTGGTGTTTGATCATAAACTTTCTGCCGTGAAGCAGAGCATCACATCTGTTTTTCTGCTTCTGCAGGTAGGAGGCAGCAAATGCGAGCTCTACTTTCCAACGAAGGCGAACACGGCGGTGCAGTACAGCAGCATTAAGGTGCAGAACGAGGGCGTGCGCAACGTGGAGGGCGCCTACTCGGAGAGTCGCCTCCGGCTGTCCGTGGATGGCGAGCCGGAGCGACGGACGGTGGTGCACTTCGTGTATCACGGCTGGCCCGACAAGTGCATGCCGACCGACTCGAGACAGTTCCTCCGATTCATGGACGAAGTTAACGCCTTTCATCGACGATACACCACGCTGTTACGGGAAGCTGGAAAGTACGTACAGTTGCGTGTTCATGCGCCATGATGCCAATACTAGTGTAGTAGAGTATGGCATACATTACCGTACATAAATGCGGAAGAGGAGGTTTAATGTTTTGTAATTTCCTGCCACAAGCCGGTTAAAATAGCCGGTGCAGGACAGGAATGAGCAGTCTTGTGCCATCGTTCTCCCGGAACCAGTCGGCCCTCGGTCCACCTCTCCCGACAACCCATCGCCCAACACTTCAAATACCATAAGAACTGTAGGTACTACACCCTTTATGAATTTCGTACAAGACCCATAAATTTTAGGTGGAAAAAGACGCGCGGCCCTCCGATCGTGGTGCACTGTTCGGCGGGTGTGGGACGTACGGGTACGCTGTGTAGCATGGATATCATCATGGAGCGAATGCGCGCCACTCGCCAGCTGCCGGGTGGCCCCCTGGTGAGCATCGGTCAGGTTGTGAGCATCATGCGGCGTCAGCGACAGAAGGCCGTCCAACGACCAGAGCAGTACCTCTTTCTCTACATGGCCACCGTCCAGTTCGCCCTGCAGGAAGGCATGACCACCTGGGACAAAGTGGACTTGAACAAGTTCAACTGATTGACAGAGCGTCCTCAACACTACCCCAACGTCTCAACTAACATTATGTGTGCATGCATTGATACCATACTCACCTGCCGTGGCGCATAAAACTTTTTGTTCTTTCTGGATCCTGCTTGCTTTTTCCGGGAGCGCCGGGTAATTTGGGGGTGAGCGAAAGCGAATCGGAAAACTGTGCAACCGTGTAGCAGAAGAAATGTGGTGGAATTATTCTGATACCTTCCCGTTCCACCCATTGAAGGTAAAGAAGACCGGTGTTGGGTGGCCCGAATTAGCCCGACACTCTCATTGCTACATACGCAGCCTGCCAACATTTTGCGTGACTACTCGGGGCTACAGTATGCCTTTCTTTAGCAACTGTGGTATCCCTTGGAGATGAGGAAGCAACGTACATACACTAAGTTCCAAGGCTGCCATTGTTTTCCCTCCCATTGTTGCTGAGTTGCTAACTACCTCCTTAGCAGCTTCCAGCAGTTTTCTGTCGAGTCAAAAGTCGACTTCATTCAGCTGGCACTGATTTGCCTATTGATGAGGAGTTCGCCTGTTGTTTCATTAGCTGTGAGTGTGACGTGATTGCACCTGTTCTTTGTCTAGTTCATTGTGCCTTGTTCTTTGCAGTCTTGTCTTGCACTGTCCCTCTTCAGCTCACATTGCTTGTTTGGTCCAATTGAAAATTATTGCAACAAATTTGAGGAGGAACTGTCAGCATGGGTGTCAGCCAGATTCTACGAGATTTCAGCGGCTGGACATCCGCTCATGGCATCCCTCACATCGGAAGCGCGCAGAACATGTGCCTGCGCGTCTTCTGGACTCTCATCTTCCTCGGCTCAACCTCCATGTTCGTCTACCAAATGGTGGAGCTGATACAGAAGTATCTGGCCTATGATGTGACGGTTCAGACAGAGGTACGTACGTACTCACTATACAGTACGTTATGTACAGTAGTACGTATATATGGCTAAAAAGTGATTGTTTGTGATGAATGAAAGGTTTTGATTGCTTTCAGCTAAGATTTGAAGAAAGGTACTTTCCCGCAGTGACCGTGTGCAACTTGAATCCAATGAAAGAAACGGAGATCGACCTTGTACCGGAAATTAGGAGTTTGGTGAGTTTGTCTCCTGCCTCCATTCCTTTATCAACTCTTGATGACCGCCAAGCAAAGATTGCATCGCTGCTTATTTTCAGATGAACAATTACACGTTGGCTGTGGCCGGTAATCCCGAGAGTAACTACTGGGGATTCAATGGGACCAGCGACGAACCTATCGCCATCCAGAGCAAAGCCAGAGATCATCTGGTCTTCCTGGCAGCCGACGTGAAAAAGAATACACCGGACGTTCTCAACACGACCAACATTGACATGGACGATTTCATCATGAACTGCGCATACAACACGAAGCCATGCAACACATCAGAGTAAATTTGCTGGAGTTGGAAAAAAGGAGATTTGTATTTGTCTTCTGTTGATTCTTGAGGTGGTTCAGCTTTTGAATGAGCACTGAGCAGTATGGTAAACTCAAACTGTATCTTTTGCAGAGATTTCGAAGAAATAATCGACCCAATCTACGGATCATGCTTCACCTTCAACTTTCAAGAACCTCCCACCTACAAAAGCACAAGGGCTGGTCCTCTTTACGGTATGTACGCGTCCTTCAGTTTTTATCTTGTGCAAATCTATTGGCCTCACAAGCCAAACAATTAGCGGTATGATATGATATGATCGTAACGGAGATGCGTGCATAAATTGCATCTGTTTGCAGGTTTGCGTCTTTTGCTCAAGAGCAATCAGACTGAGTATCTTCCGATCACGGAGTCGGCGGGTGTGAGGGTGTCAGTGCACGGACAAGGCGAGGAGCCATTCCCAGATGCATTTGGATACAACGCCGCCGCTGGATTCACCACATCCTTCGGCATCAAATATGTACATACGTACCTGTACGTACATACACGTACACATGTGCCTATTTACCCATATGTACCTACATGTACTATATGTACTATATGAAATATATGTTAGCATACTGTACGTAATATACCATAAAGATGTCGTAATCCCAGGCGTGCGCCTGTCCGTAGCCAGCCACCCGGCAAATCCCGCCCGTAGACTGTATAACTAAACTTTACAGCTATACCTCTGAAGTTATCGTAGGTACCTACTTTTTGTGATGGCACATACTACGTTTTTCTGATGACCTTGCTTTTGCTTTTGCAGATTCGTACAACACGTCTTGACGAGCCTTACGGTAACTGTACGGAGGAGAAGGGAACAGGCAGCTATTACTACGATGGCACGTATTCTGTGGAGGGATGCTTCCGTAGCTGTCTCCAAGACAACATCAAGGAGGAATGCGGATGCTATGACCCACGCTTCGGAAGCCCGGATGAAAACTTCTGTACCACCAACAAAGGTATCGAACGTAGTGTCCTACATACGTGGGTCAAATATACACAATACTGGTCCATTCACATCGGAGACGTCCACCGGGCATGTCCATGGGTCGGCGCAATGCAAAAGCATGGACAACCAACGTCCTACGACGGGTTCGCGCCGAGCGAATTTACTTCCACTGTGAACGGACCATGACAACGTGTGTACTGTACTGTACAGATACTTGGGTTACATGAACACCTTGTTTTCAGTGGAATGCGTCTCCCAATTTACTTCATCCAAAAACGGCCAGTCAAGTTTCAATGCCATCGCCAGCTGCGCCTGTCCACAACCATGCAAGTATGCTTTTAAAACACAGTAAAAATACCGTCATGTGTCAGTCAATGCGTTGTTCACTTTGTGAAAGGGGTATGTACAGTACAGTCGGTAAAAATGTTTCAGCGAATCCACATACGGCGTAACCGTGTCCACGGCTCTGTGGCCTTCGGAAGTGTACACACCACCCGAGTGTAAGGATCCGTACTGGGCTAGCGAAGATGAGTGCACGGACTGGTACAAGCGAAACACCATGTTGGTAGAGGTGTACTACGAACGCATGAACTACCAACTGCTGAGCGAATCCCAAGCATACGGAGTAAGTCGTTTAGTTCTCCTATCGCATGTAGTACAGTCTGTGTCAGCAAAACTGCTGACGTTCACAAGCTAATGGGGTATAGATACAAAACGTGGGGGCGCAGCCCCAAACTTATTGGCCAGGGGTGCCAAATGTCTATGGGATTAGTGCTGAAAGACTTGCGCCCCAAAAATTTCTTGACTCTGACCTATTTATACCCCTGAGCGGACCTGGCTTTCAACGTAACATGCTGCCTGCATTCTAGATTGTGAATCTCGTATCAGATATGGGCGGTCAGTTGGGCTTGTGGATGGGTATCAGGTACGTGTAGTCTACAGTTTGTGTGCTTATGGTGCTGCGACAATACGAAGTCAGGTTGGTTGTGCTGTAGGTGTAGACGCCAGTTTTCGCATACTGGCCGAAAAGACCTGGACTTTGTACCGTAGCTCCACCGCTCCATACGTACTGTACTGTACATCAATATACAGTTTGTGTGACTCACTACACTTTTGGGCCACCTTGTATGCACCGACGTAAATCAAATAGCGACACCCGTTACATGACCCTCGTTCGCCTTTTCAGTGTGATTACTGTGGTGGAGTTCCTGTCGCTAATGGTCTTGCTCTGTCTCTACTGTATGACCCGAAGAAAGGGACCGGGTTTGGATGGTGGTGAAGGCGATTCGGACGACGAAGACGACAAAACTCCTATGGTAAGGATTGTTTTTTTGGTTAAGTGAAGGTTGGGGAAAGATTCTTAATTAGTGAAAGATAAATTTTAAAAATTTAGATATAGAAGAAAGAGTAAGGAGGAGTATTGTTGAAGAAGGGATATTTGATGTCAATTTGGAGGAGGAGGTGGGAGGAAGAGAGAGCAGAGGGAGGGTTTGTCGAGGGGGAGGGTGTCAGGTGACGAGACTGGTGAGTGGTCCTAATTGTGAATTTTATTGGACAAAAAGAGGAGGAGAGGGAAGGAAGAAAGACTGCAAAGAACAAGGCACAATGAACTAGACAAAGAACAGGTGCAATCAGTCACACTCACAGCTAATGAAACAACAGGCGAACTCCTCATCAATAGGCAAATCAGTGCCAGCTAATGAAGTCGACTTTTGACTCGACAGAAAACTGCTGGAAGCTGCTAAGGAGGTAGTTAGCAACTCAGCAACAATGGGAGGGAAAACAATGGCAGCCTTGGAACTTAGTGTATGTACGTTGCTTCCTCATCTCCAAGGGATACCACAGTTGCTAAAGAAAGGCATACTGTAGCCCCGAGTAGTCACGCAAAATGTTGGCAGGCTGCGTATGTAGCAATGAGAGTGTCGGGCTAATTCGGGCCACCCAACACCGGTCTTCTTTACCTTCAATGGGTGGAACGGGAAGGTATCAGAATAATTCCACCACATTTCTTCTGCTACACGGTTGCACAGTTTTCCGATTCGCTTTCGCTCACCCCCAAATTACCCGGCGCTCCCGGAAAAAGCAAGCAGGATCCAGAAAGAACAAAAAGTTTTATGCGCCACGGCAGGTGAGTATGGTATCAATGCATGCACACATAATGTTAGTTGAGACGTTGGGGTAGTGTTGAGGACGCTCTGTCAATCAGTTGAACTTGTTCAAGTCCACTTTGTCCCAGGTGGTCATGCCTTCCTGCAGGGCGAACTGGACGGTGGCCATGTAGAGAAAGAGGTACTGCTCTGGTCGTTGGACGGCCTTCTGTCGCTGACGCCGCATGATGCTCACAACCTGACCGATGCTCACCAGGGGGGCCACCCGGCAGCTGGCGAGTGGCGCGCATTCGCTCCATGATGATATCCATGCTACACAGCGTACCCGTACGTCCCACACCCGCCGAACAGTGCACCACGATCGGGAGGGCCGCGCGTCTTTTTCCACCTAAAATTTATGGGTCTTGTACGAAATTCATAAAGGGTGTAGTACCTACAGTTCTTATGGTATTTGAAGTGTTGGGCGATGGGTTGTCGGGAGAGGTGGACCGAGGGCCGACTGGTTCCGGGAGAACGATGGCACAAGACTGCTCATTCCTGTCCTGCACCGGCTATTTTAACCGGCTTGTGGCAGGAAATTACAAAACATTAAACCTCCTCTTCCGCATTTATGTACGGTAATGTATGCCATACTCTACTACACTAGTATTGGCATCATGGCGCATGAACACGCAACTGTACGTACTTTCCAGCTTCCCGTAACAGCGTGGTGTATCGTCGATGAAAGGCGTTAACTTCGTCCATGAATCGGAGGAACTGTCTCGAGTCGGTCGGCATGCACTTGTCGGGCCAGCCGTGATACACGAAGTGCACCACCGTCCGTCGCTCCGGCTCGCCATCCACGGACAGCCGGAGGCGACTCTCCGAGTAGGCGCCCTCCACGTTGCGCACGCCCTCGTTCTGCACCTTAATGCTGCTGTACTGCACCGCCGTGTTCGCCTTCGTTGGAAAGTAGAGCTCGCATTTGCTGCCTCCTACCTGCAGAAGCAGAAAAACAGATGTGATGCTCTGCTTCACGGCAGAAAGTTTATGATCAAACACCACTGAAGCAAGCAACGATGTTAAAGCCAAAGACTGGGCAAACATGCAAGAGTAGTCAATTAGTCATGAAAACAGTGATGCATCGCAAACGAGCGAGGGGGAAACACGTAATGCAAAATCACAACAACAAAGGAGGCGCTAGACTGATAGAACCTTACGTAGCAATTTGCATAAATGTGCGTACATTATTTTGTCACTGTGTCACAACTCTTCAACTCAACTATTGTATTATGGGCGCGGTTACGGAAATACGGCCGATGCAAAGGCCGGGAAAACGACGACCCAGGCGGAAGTCGCGGCCACAAATTCGGCGCGACCAAATCGGCGATCGGCGTCGAATACAAGACTGTGAATGCGGTTTTATGAGCTGCTATGATCTTACCAGGAATGTATACTATAATAGGTGGGGAATCCGTAGGTGCGGAATTTGTTTTCCGCACTAGTTAAAATGGAATTTTTATTCCCTACCTACGGAATCCGTACCTATGGAATCCGTAGGTCTGGAATTTGTTTACCGTAGGTGTGGAATTTTTCTTCCACACCTACGGATTCCACAGGTACGGATTCCGTAGGTACGACCCTACTTGGTCGCTGTGATGCTTTGCACGGAAACGCTGCAGATGTTTATTCCCCCCACCTATTATAGTGTACATTCCTAATCTTACGTACCTTTGTGAGTGCGACGATGACCACGCATTTCTGCTGCCAGATCATGCGCCAGAAATCGTTGATGGTGTTAGTCAGCGGTCCCTGCGTGCAGATGAACTTGCGCGGGTACTCGTAGCCGTCCACGTACAGGGTGTTTCACAATACTCTCCAGATGTTTGTGTCTCTATCTCCACAGCGGAGTGTCATTTTCAATGCGGTCTTTTGCAATATGTAGCCAACCCGGGTTTAGCCCCATAGTGAAAAAAACGTAAATTTTTTGTGTCCAATAGTTTGAGCTTTTAATAACTTCCTTTATAGAAGGACTACGGGCTGAAATTTTGCCTATACAGTTTTGGAAGCCGTAGCTAACAAATGAGAAAGGGCGTACTGAAATCTAACGCTCCATTGAAAAATGAGAGGTACAAACATCCGGAGAGTTTTTATGAAACACCCTATAGTTCGCGTGTATGTAGTCTCTGCCCGGAGGTCGATTCCGCAGGATGACGCGAGTCGACTCGATGCATTTGATGTCGCCCCAGCGATTGCGCACGCGATTCCCACTGCACGACGGCGTCGCCTCATCTTTGTCCATCTGGCAAATGCGGCCGTACAACAACAGGGTCGCTCACGCAAAGTTTCGTTTCACTACTGTGTTGTATGCGTGAAACCGTGAGCTTGATGTTTCACAAATTGGCTGTTCCGATGCTCCATATGCCGTTATGATTTGGCTTGTGAATTTGGTGATATGCCTCAAGTAAACCTTGTGAAACAGATGTTGCATAACAACCATAAACCCGGCAAGTAAACTTGTGACTTTGATGCTTCATCCATCGCACAATGGTGATGAAACATTGGTGAACGACCCTGGCCTGTATTCGGCGACGATCTGGCGCGGTCCTTCTGCCATCCTTCGCAAAAACTCCTCCAAAGGCTTGCCCATCTGCGCGTGATGCAAAAATACTACTTCTTTCTCTTCGCTCTGGTCTTCATCCTCTGTCGTCACGTCCTCCTGCAACATGGGTTGCGCAGCTGCACCACGAGGTGCAGGTGGCATTTGCATCGGGGATTGATGTTGTTGGGGTTGGGGAGCCGCCAGCTTTAGCCCTTGCTTCTCATTCACGCGTGGCATCGACGACCAAAGAAAAAGCAGCTGCGAGTGAGTGAGTAAAAGAAGAGGCGACGAAAGAAAAGAAAAAGCAGGGACCGACCGCACAGCAAAAGAAAGAACTGCAAAAGTGTCAAAAAGACGAAGACAAACATAATGACAAGAGACGTCCATTCCTGCGTCCATGACGACGTCGCGCTGACCGGAAATATAAAAATGTAATGCGACAGGGCAAGTAGGACGGAGAAATAGGCAGGTTTTAGAAAGCGAGATTTGCGATTCCGATATCCGATCCACCTTGGACCCAACCAAACGATCTGCAGTAAATTGTGTTCCATTAAGCCTGGTCCCGAAGCGAATGAAGATATGGTCGCGAACGCGCGCGCCGTCGTTTTTGTTTTTACTACGTACGTAACGTACCGTATCTTCGTTCGCTTCGGGACCACACTTAATGGAACACAAGTTACTGCAGATCATTTGGTTGGGTCCAAGGTGGATTCCGTCCGATCCGATTGATTGATTCGATGATTTGGATGTGTTGGGTTTTGATCCTGGATGGATGGATTTATGCGTTGAAGCGGAAGGAAAGAAGACGATTTCCGGCTCATGTGACGACACCACAATAGTTCATAAGCCAAAAGTCGTTTCAATGAATCCTTCATGATGCATTTTCCGGCCTAGACAACGAAAGTCTGTGGAAACAATCGATGAAGACGAAAGCACACCGTCGTTTGTATACGTATGAAAGACGAGGAGGAGGTGCGAGGAAGCTTTGATTCGCTTTGAATATGTTTCGGCTGAATCGCAGACTCAAAAGGAACTGTCGAACCCTTCTTGTCCTGTCTCTGTTCTCTCTGGGCTGTTTCTTTCTGTACCAAGCTTGGAAAGATGGAGGAGGAGGAGGAGAAGCGGAAGCTAGGCCTAACTTGCAACCTAGGGATGAATCTCAGAGTCCTGAATTGGACACGGGCGTAATTCGCGCAGGAAAAGTGCGACGCCGTAAGCTGCCCATTGAACCAAATGCAGCAGGAGCCGTTGAAGATCAAGAGTTGATAAAACCCAAGAGTGTGCCAGAACGGAAGAGGAAGGCACGTACAGCCGTTGTGGATGGAAAAGAGAAGAAGGACTGGCACAATTATGCGGAGATTGGGGAAGAAAATGAGCGGAAAGGCCCGGGGGAGCAAGGTGTGGCCTACCATCTGGCTCCTTCCGCTGACGCTAGCAAGAAGAACGAGCTGTACAGGGCGAACGGCTTTAACGCTCTGGCTAGCGACGGCATAGCTCTGAATCGCAGCGTACGGGATATCCGACACAAGGGCTGTAGGGCCAAGCTGTACCGATCTGAATTGCCTTCGGTTTCCGTCATCTTGCCCTTTCACAATGAACACCTGTCAACCCTGCTGCGGTCCGTGCACAGCGTGATTAATCGCAGTCCTCCCGAACTCCTGAAAGAGGTCGTGCTAGCGGACGATTTCAGTAGCAAAGATTTTCTAAAGGAGCCCTTGGAGACCTACGTACGAGATACGTGGGGCAACGAGCGCGTTCGCATTATTCGGGCGCAGAAACGCGAGGGGTTAATTCGGACGCGACTCCTGGGCGCGAGGGCGGCGAGGGGCGAAGTGCTGGTGTTCCTCGATTCTCACTCCGAGTGCAATAGAAATTGGCTGCCGCCTCTCATTGAACCCATCGCGGAAGACTATAGGACTGCGGTCTGCCCGTTTGTGGACGTCATCGACTATGAAACCTTCGAATATCGGGCTCAAGACGAAGGCGCTAGAGGCGCCTTTGATTGGGAACTGTTCTACAAGCGCCTGCCCCTATTGCCAGAGGACGTTAAGAGGCCGACGGAGCCGTTTAAAGACCCGGTGATGGCGGGTGGTTATTTCGCGATAAGTAGACGCTGGTTCTGGGAATTGGGTGGCTATGATGAAGGCCTGGATATCTGGGGAGGCGAGCAGTACGAGCTGAGCTTTAAGATTTGGCAATGCGGTGGTCGGTTGGTGGATGCGCCCTGTTCTAGAGTCGGCCATATTTATCGGAAGTTTGCGCCGTTTTCCAATCCGGGCGTCGGAGATTTCATCGGCAGGAATTACAAGCGAGTGGCGGAAGTGTGGATGGACGAGTACAAGGTAGCTTACGTAGGGTGCGGTGGGGTAAACCCGGCCATGGGGTAAACCCGGCCACCTGAGCTCCTTTGAACTTGCTGCTTCAGCAAATGATGAAGCAAATAGCTCATTTGATAGAGGAGAGTTTATGGAATCGATTGATATCATATTTGTCTCAATCGGGCCATTGGTTGCTGAGATATGCAGCCCTGAAACCTAGCTGGCCTGACTTTCCCATGTTCGGGTTTACCCAATAGTACCCTACAGTATGGCTATGGACTATGGGATCCATAGGTAGGGTTAATTCGGGCCAGGAAAAAGTCGGGGTCAATCCTGCTTCACTCTTGTTATTTATCAAAGTCGGCGAAAGACGAATCAGGAAAGGTGCGCAACCTTTTCCGATGGAAGAACAAAGCAGCTCACAAGGCTCATTTTGATACCACTTTTGCTAGTTTTCAACCTCCTCAAACCAGAAATTGGATGGGGTGGCCCGAATTTCCCCCTGGCCCGAATACCCTACGCTACTACATATGTTCAGTTATGGTACTATTAGATTCGTAAAGTCATAAGTTTGATGTTTCAGCCAAGTATAGTATTCCCCATAAATCGAATCTGAGTAAATGCACTGTTTTGACTGTCAGACTCCTGACCCTCAAGGTCAATTCCGGTTTTGGCTACCGCACCTTGTAGTTTGAAGCGCGGTACGGTATTGCTGTTTTACAGTACATGCATGTACATGTAGTTCGACTGCTAAACCCTGTGTCTATCAAGTTTCCGTGTGCTATGAGGTCACACTAAAATCATGAGTTTGATGTTTCAGCCAAGTATAGTATTCCCCCATTGAACCTGATTATTATTGTTGTACTACATGTACTATTTTGGAATAATAACTTTGACCAAGTTAATTAATTCCGGTTTTTGGCTGCCGCACCTCGTAATTTTAGGAGCGGTATTACTGTTTCATTCGCCACATGCAGCTAGACTGCTAAATCTTTTGACTATCAAGTTTGCCTATGCTATGAGGTCAGTAAAGTCATAAGTTTGATGTTTCAGCCAAGTTATTTATCTGAGCACGTTGTATTACTTACCGATCATTCCAAAATTGCTATAAGCATTCCAGTTTTTGGCTACCGCACCTCGTAATTTTGAGCGCGGTGCTGCTGTTTTATTGCCACATGCAGCTCGACTGCTAAACCTTTTGAGTATCAAGTATACGTGTGCCTGTGTGCTGTGAGGTCAGTGAAGTCATGAGTTTGATGTTTCAGCCAAGTATAGTATTCCCTCGTGGAGTACGTTGTACTTGGAACTTAGCGAATTGTCGTCTTTTACATAACTTACTACGGTTTTTGGCTACCGCAGCTCGTATTTTGGGACGCGGTACTGCTGTTTCATTGCCACACACATGCAGCTTGACTGCTAAACCTTTTCACTACTATCAACTTTCGTATCTGTTATCTGTTGCGTGTAATAAAGGGTACCTGAATGAGTGAATAAATAGTACCTTTTTCTTATTGCCTTTCAGGACTACATTTACATGCGTCGTCCCCGTTACAAGAGCTTGGACCCTGGCGATTTGACAAAGCAGAAGGCTCTGCGCGAGAAGCTCAGCTGTAAGCCGTTCAAGTGGTTTATGGAGGAGATAGCCTTCGATCTGCCCAAGCGCTACCCGCCCGTCGAGCCGCCTGACGGCGCCAGGGGGGAACTGCGCAATCGGGCGGCCAACAAGTGCGTGGACACGCGCTTCAGGGGCCAGAACGAGCGCTTCGACCTGCAACCCTGTCTCAAGGACACGCACGAGGGCGGAGGCGAACAGAACTTCGTCTTCACCTGGCATAAGGATATCCGGCCCAAGGGAAGGAATCTCTGTTTCGACGCCTCAGGGCACGAGGACAAGAGCCCGGTAAAGAAGAGGGCAGGGTAGTGTGGGGTAAACCCGGCCACCTTAGCTCGTTTGAACTTGCTAGCAAATGGTGAACCAAGCAGCTCGTTTGAAAGAGGAGAGTTCGAGGAATCGATTGATGTCATATCGGTCTCAATCGGTCCGTTGGTTGCTGAGATACGCAGACCTGAAACTTGGGTGTCCGGCTTTTCCCTTGGCCGGGTTTACCCCATAGTACCCTACATTGTATTGTAGGTGGGATTAGGATGCAACGTAATTGTTTTCTGAGGTGGCACGTTGATATATCGCGTACAGTGCTGAGTACACGTGTATGCCGAGGGTGTGGAATAGTTTGCAGATGGAAAATGCGTGTTTTCCGTATTGGTGTATAAGTAGGGTACTATGGGGTAAACCCGGCCGTGGGAAAACGGGCCAGCCTGAGCTTCAGGGCTGCATAACTCAGCAACCAACCGACCGATTGTGAGACAAATGGGATATCAATCGATTGCTTATTCAACTGAGCTATTTGGTTCATCATTCGCTCCGACAGCAAGTTCACAGAAGCTCAGCTGACCGGGTTTACCCAAAAGTACCCTACATCTCTCGAACTGTGCACTTGTACATACATTACATACCACAAAGCTTCTCTCCATTTTTGGGGACGCGCGCAGACGCCGTCCCCATTCAAGATAGCGGTGAGGAAAAAAGTTTATCACAGTCAACCGGAATGTCTGTCTGTCTGTCGGTCGGTCGGTCTCTTTTTCCACCCCAACGTCAGTACTGTATGTGTATGCACTGAATGATATAACTACGTATCAAATCAACCCACAGCCGCATTCCAGAGTACTGGCAGTCGTGTGCAAGATCTTTAATGGATGCCTGGGCCGGTTTGTAAAGCTTTAGCCTTACCGCGCGTTTTTCTATTCAGTAATGACGTGATCAACTCATAGGTCTGCGGTCTAGTGTTATTTCCGTATTACTCAGTTTGTGAAAAGAAATCTGTTCAGACCACACTGTGTTTTAGGATCCAGTCACGCCTTTATTTTGATCCGAGTGCATATGCACTGAGATACGTACATAGTACATACTGTACATCCGTGTAACAAATCAGCCCAATAAGCGCATGCTATTATAAAGCTAGCTGGTCACCTGTGCCGATTTCTTGGCGCGCACTTTTTATTCACTATTGTCGCGGAAGGCAGAATACATTATGATATTCGCGAGTTGTTCATACTTATGCATGCACGTCTACTACGTAGCTACGCAGTACGTACGCATCATAAAGGCTTCCTATGCTATTATGCTGTGCTACATATGTACAGTACAGTACAGCAGCTTGCCTGCGCTCGTCTTTAGCGAAGAAAGGGCGCTAAAGGCAGAATAAGCAAAGAGATTGATGAGAATAATTTAGTTAAAGCCACAACCTAAACCTGAGAGAGACGTAAGCTCTTTCTTGGTCATTGCACGCTTTTTTACGTAGCCTTGCATGTTTGTACAATTTGGGTTTTGTTTTGTACTATTATTCTCGAAAAGGTTGCAGAAAAGAGTGCAAGTACTAGGTATGTACATACGTACGTACATACGCGAAATGACAGAGACTGCAAAAGTTTGTGCATATGACAACTGACGCGAGGTACAAAGGAGGTAGGTACAAAATCCAGGACTAGGAATGCAATCACGACAGTTTTTTGAACGTGTCAAACAAAATGTCTGTAATGAACAACATATTTTTGAGTCGAGTCATATCCTGCATGCAAATAACACAGTCAGTTTGTTCCCCCGCGTCCCCATATATTTTCCATCTTGGAAAATATACAAACAATGGTTAGCAGCAACGATGGAAAGTTAAGAGACGTTTTCTGTAGCGGTTGCATAGTACGTGGAAGGGGGGTACTTTTTGTAAATCGAGATAATATGCCTATCGGATTCCCCATCAAAAACTGCATATGTAGATGAAGTTTTAGGAAAAAATTTGTTCAGGCATCATCGAGATATTGATGGGTAAAGGTGGGCAGGTCGCATTTTTGCCGTTTTTCAACGTTTTTAGCCATATTTCAGCAACCGCAAGGCTTAGAGGGCTACAATTTGGTACACACATACATCCCATAGGGACCCAAGTCTGGACCAATTTTGAGCCCAATCGGCCACCTGTGTGGCGAGATATAGCGTCACAAAGTGCATTTCTGCATACTTTGCACCTGTTGCAAATTTAGTTTTTTGAATACCACGGCGCGAATACATGCCCTGCACGGGGTAAAATTTTGACAGCAAGTAGAGAAGGGTTAGGCCTAAAAACTTTAGTACTACCGCAAAAAAATCTCTATAATTGGAATTGGGACTACAGTCCTCCTGAATGGTGAAAAATGCAGCAAAAATTTTCCCGCCTTTTTTATTTTTCAAGATAAATGAGCAATACCACTGAAACTTTTTCCTCGCAAGTAGCCTATCTTATGTAGAATTTGATGTAGATTTCAAAAATAAAATTGTTTTTCCAAAAAAATTTAACCCCTAGCATATAATTTTGCAAAAGTAGTATATTTTTGTGAATTTTGGGTAAGGGTTAAATTTTTTGGGAAAAACAATTTTATTTTTGAAATCTACATCAAATTCTACATACGATAGGCTACTTGCGAGGAAAAAGTTTCAGTGGTATTGCTCATTTATCTTGAAAAATAAAAAAGGCGGGAAAATTTTTGCTGCATTTTTCACCATTCAGGAGGACTGTAGTCCCAATTCCAATTATAGAGATTTTTTGCGGTAGTACTAAAGTTTTTAGGCCTAACCCTTCTCTACTTGCTGTCAAAATTTTACCCCGTGCAGGGCATGTATTCGCGCCGTGGTATTCAAAAAACTAAATTTGCAACAGGTGCAAAGTATGCAGAAATGCACTTTGTGACGCTATATCTCGCCACACAGGTGGCCGATTGGGCTCAAAATTGGTCCAGACTTGGGTCCCTATGGGATGTATGTGTGTACCAAATTGTAGCCCTCTAAGCCTTGCGGTTGCTGAAATATGGCTAAAAACGTTGAAAAACGGCAAAAATGCGACCTGCCCACCTTTACCCATCAATATCTCGATGATGCCTGAACAAATTTTTTCCTAAAACTTCATCAACATATGCAGTTTTTGATGGGGAATCCGATAGGCATATTATCTCGATTTACAAAAAGTACCCCCCTTCCGCCTATACTACAGGCTACTCTCAATCCTTACAGAAAACGTCTCTTAATGTGAACGGCAGAGCCAGCTCTGGGCACAAAT
Organism: Epsilonema sp. ZAB3_2; assembly: GCA_030247985.1. Classification (NCBI taxonomy): domain Eukaryota; kingdom Metazoa; phylum Nematoda; class Chromadorea; order Desmodorida; family Epsilonematidae; genus Epsilonema; species Epsilonema sp. ZAB3_2. The sequence goes on from JASAMW010006857.1 coordinate 16,843, forward strand.
GGGCAGAAGGCTTTTTGGGTGGCCTTGTTGTACCCACACTCTGAACGCCTCATGCCAATGCCAAAGTATTCATGTGCAAGACGTACAGTACATATCTTTCTCTATTGTGTACTGTTTAGGTTGTCCTCTACCAGTGCCACAACATGGAGGGTAATCAGCTGTGGAAGTATCGTCTGAACACGCAGCAGCTCTTTCATCCGGTCTCCAGTCTCTGCATGGACTGTGACGCGGAACGCGGAGAGATCTTCATGCGCCCTTGCGATTCCTCGTCGCGCTCGCAGAAATGGACTTTCGCTCAAATCGATCCCAAGGTCGTACAGAGGTGGCAATGAGAGCAGTTTGTGTGAAAGAGGAGCAGTTTCACTTTTTTTTGTTAGTTGGCTTTTATTTGTAGGGTAGCGTGGGGCAAAACCGCAACCGCCCATAGGGCAAATTTCTCTCTCTCCCCCCTCAATCGAAAACATACATGTGGCTCTCGAAAGTTTCTCGGGACAATTCTGCCTCTTTTTGTGGACGGTATTGCCCCACGTTACCCTAAATAAGAAACAGTGGTATTACTCTGATCCATTCCCGAAGAACGATCGTTTTCTTTTTGTTCGCACTTCGCAGCTATTTGAGCTGTAGCTTTTGAGTTTCTCTTTACGTGCGGGGATGGTACGTACTGTACAGTATGTGCTGAATTAGATTCATTTGTTTCCATGAAGGACCATAACTCGTGTTTTATATAGGCTTAGGCCAAAGCCACTTGCTAGGTGATAGTCACGTGCCTTTCTCTTTGTGATCCTGGTGCGTTTAGGTTTACCAAATTTCCGCAATTCGTACCGCATATATGTACTTGTACGTTAGCTGTTCTAACTGTCTTTGCCATTAGGATTGTACATAGCAGGTGAAGTTTTACACAGATCTTTTACACTTCGACCTTCCAGTGCTCAATGGTTGCAATATACTGACTCGTACCCCATGTCTGTCATATACCTGTGTGTACCTGTTCATACGTATATCTGTACGTACAATGTACGTACTGGTGAAACGTACGCCCTTTGATGCATGTCATTTTATCGTTGCTTTTTATGCCCGTGTATGTAGTACCTTCATTCGTATGCAACGCAAGTAATTTCGTGCCTTAGCCGCACATACAGCCGATACAGCATTGATCGTTCTTCCCAGCTGTTGTTGTCTCTATTGTTCCGTTCTCAATGGTTGTTTGTTATTACTGCTCTTTCGGGTACAATATGCATTCTTGTCTTCGTTTCATACGTACCGAGGAATGTAGCATACGTTACATGCCTTTGTTACTATGCGTTTATTCCATTCTATCATTGAAGTACGAATGTCAAATGCGAAGGGACTTGCCTATCTTCCTATCAATATAATTCGTACATATTTTTTACGAATAAAACAAAAATCAAAACAATGGTGCAACAAAACAACAGCTTCCTTTCTGCAATAGAAACAACCAAAAATATATAATCCCGGTATACTGTAATGATTCGTGTATAACCCCATGGGGTTGTCAAAAAATTAGTGGCCAATTTGGGGGGTTATATACGAGAGGGGGTTATACACGAGTGCATTTATCAAAAGTGGGGTTTAGAGCCTAATATTTTTTCCGCCTCAGTAATTTAGGCTTGTTTGTACTCTTAATGACATGGCAGATGCTTCAAAATTGCCTGACAGGACAATTACAGCTTCTGTTTTAGCTAGAAAACGCTAAAAAAACACCTCTCCATGCTAGCAAAACCTTCAATTTATACCGATTTTTGCATGCTTCGTGTATAACCCCCTATACACGAGTGCAATTGACGTTAGTCGCCGATTTGGGGGGGGGGGTATATACGAGGGGGTTATACACGAAGGGGGGTTATACACGAGTCATTACAGTAGAGAAGAATGGCCTATGTAGTGAAAAGAAACGAGGCAATCCCTGGCTAGTTTATTGGATAGTACAATAACTTATTATCCAATTTATTGGATATTACGAAACCTATTTATTGGGGATCCAATTTATTGGGGCCAAACCTAGTCAGGAATTGCCTCGTTTCTTTTCACTACGTAGGCCATTCTTCTCTATACAGGAATTATATATTTTTGAAACAACCAACCCGAAATCAATCACGTTGCAACAATGCTCTCCAATATCTCCGTTGCTGCCCGAATGAAGTCCATGTTCACAATGGTGGAAGCCGGCGAATTGCTTCTGGCTCTTCTGCTGCCGCCGCTAGAGGGCGAATAGCCGCCGAATCGGGCGCACTGTTTCAGCACGGGCGCCAGCTCCCCGGAGAGTTCTTGGCGCGTCTGCGTCACGGCTGCCTCCCCGCTCAGACGGGGACAGTGGAGAAGGAGGGAACACTGGGACAGCAACAGATCCACGCACACTTCCAACAGCATTTGCAGCACGCTTCTGAAAAAAATGTAGGCTACACATCATGTACGTGTAGTTAGTAGGCCTATGTGCTGTACATGCTATGCAAAACCCGGCAGCTGTACCTGGTTGCATCATACATAGCAAGACGGGTGCAGCATTTTCTTCATAATTCCGTGCCTGTTGTTGCTTACATACAGATACGTACAAAAAATAGCGGAAAGTCGTGTAGCTCAGTTGCTAGAGCAGTACTGTACTTACTCGTGCGGTAAGCGAGGCGCCATGGTTCGATACCCAGCACAGTGCGGAATTTCCAATCTCACTCGCAGTGTATAAATAAACCTACAGATTCTACACTGCCAGATGAACTGCTAATTGCAAAATCGTCTCCAATCTAATCTTTACTTATCAGAAATATGTCCAAAGTCTAGCGCCGTCTTGTAGGCGGAAGGGCTGAGCGAGGCGGATCTGGAGCCGGCGGCCATCTTGCGCATGCTGCTCGTGCACAGATGCAAACACCAGAGGACGCCGCCCATGCTGAGCGCACGACTGCGCTCAGGCGACACCGTCGTACTCCAGGAGGCGGACAGGACGGGAGGATAGAAGGATTCCCAATCGAAATCCTGCAATGATTGATTGATTATTTAGTACAGTACCAACCACAACCAATGCATGGACACAGTAAATACATACATAACACACTGAAAAAGCAGCGCAACAGACGGAAGACAAGCATGTTATGCACCGTGAGTAAACAATGCGTACTACTGTGACGTGCCGCGTTCCGTACGGTGATAGCCGGGTCCCGAAAAGGGGGAAGAGAAATAGGACCGAACGGGAATCGAACCCGCTACCCTCGGACACAGCTGTGTACTTTAGGCACACGACCAACGTGCCGGTTAAAAGGGCAGATGACTAACTCGCGTTACATACCAAGAACAAGTTTACGTACACTCTGTACTGGCCTCGGAGGCGCTATTGCCATACGTACGCAGTACGTTACAGTAATACAAGACTGAGCATTCCGAAACAAACCGGTGTTGCTAACGCCTGCGACAAGGGCGGTGAGAAACAGCGCATGTACTCCAAGGAGCGCAGTAGGAGTTTGAGCAGACGAGATTGCGTCTCCGTACTCAAACCGCCAGTCGCCGGCTCTTGCTCGTCAACCGAAGGCGCAACTCCAGCTTGCTAAAAGAAATAAATGGCAGCTTACATTCGTTACGCATCAAGGAGTAACTTTTTAAATAACAGTTATGGCGCGTTCACCAGACGTCCGTCCGTCCGTTCGTCAACCCATATGTGTTGACGAACGAACGGATGGCAGAACTCTATGAGTTGACGACGGACGTAAGGACGTCTGGTGAACGCGCCATTAGTCTAAGGTTTAAGGTCTAAGGTCTTTAAAAAGAATAACCTCCATGATCGCCGATTGAAGCAAGGTAGGATTAGAAAGACCGAACAGCAACAAGACACTGTACTCTGATACCAACGTCTGCAAAAAGAAGTACACGGCGTACGTGCGGTTTCAGTAACAGAGCGCACTCTACTAACAAAAATGTTACTACTATAAAGTAGGTACGTAGACATACGAGAAACTCAGGCGCGGAAGCCTCCGTCCTCCACTCCTCCCTGAAGCAACTCGCCACAGACACCAGCAGCTCCAAAGACACGCGAACCGCGTGAAAATAGCCCGCGTCCGCCACGTGACGAAGACTCAAGCGCGTCTACAACATGCAAGCAGTCAACCCCCAATCACATTACGTGCTCCACAGACAGAAGTTACTCAAAGTCTACGCTGCAATCCCGCTATCGTGTCATTAGTAAAAAAGGAAATTTGTGACCTAAACAAACGGTAAGGGCCGAAACAAAATGGCTGGTCAAAAATCAGCGAAAAAAATTTTGCGCTGTCTTCACGGGTACGGTAACCAATCACCGGATATACGGTTGATACAGGGTGTCTCACGTAGACCTACCTAACGCCTCAGCCTTATAACTTCCGTACTACAGTAGATATCGAGCTGAAATTTTGTCCCCAGAAACCCAAGAATATACCATTTGTTGTGGCAAAATTTGAGCCAGATAGGTCAACTAGGGATGAAATTACAGGCTTATAAATTTTTGACCCCGTTTTTATCATTTTCCTGCACTGAGCATGGTTTTGAGATTAGAATCATTTGCTCAGCATGGTCAAGCAGCTTATCCAACATGGCAATGTGGTGGAGCAACAATGGCTGAACATCACCACAGTCCAGATCACAAAGGATTCAAAAATACAGGCGATTTACTGCCCATAACAGCCTTCAAGGGTCTGTCGAGGTCAATAGTGGCACCACTGATTTCGAATTGCTGAAAAAAGTGGTCGAAACTTTGCAAGCTCATAATTTCATCCCTGCTTGACGTACCTGGCTCAAATTTTGCCACAAAGTATGGTATATTCTTGGGTTTCTGGGGACAAAATTTCAGCTTGCTATCTACTGTAATACAGAAGTTATACGGCTGAGTCGTTAGGTAGGTCTACGTGAGACACCCTGTAGTAAAAGTTCATTTTTACTAGGTTATCCAGGGGGTGTAGTTCAGTGGTTAAGGCTCAGCGCTCGCCTGGAACGCGAGGGTTCGATTCCCCGGCACATCTGGCATATTTTCCTTTCTGGTTGTTGAAATGTGTATCGTACATACCAAGGGGGTGAGTATGCTCGGACCCATATGCACCAGGAAGTAAACGGAAGGCAGGAGAAAGTCGCGTCCGAAGCTGCGCAGTGCGGCACAGTAGAAGCAAACGAGCTGGTGATAGGTTTGCAGACAGTTGGCTGAGGAACAGTCGCCAGTACCCGCCTAACAACACACAGTACGTCATGCACGTACGTACAACACAGCGGACATGTTACTGGGGGCGTTTGGCCGAAAAATACATTATCGTACATACGTATACACTAGTTATCGTCAGTCAATACGGCTCTGCTCACAATACTGTGTAGGCATACATACATACTATTTGTACACCTTCGTGCGGTACCAGTGGTGCTTTCCCTACATAGTGCTTCTATTTGCAGACTTATGTACGTACGTACATACCTGAATTACATAGTGCTTCTATTTGCAGACTTATGTACGTACGTACATACCTGAATACATTCCACCAAATCCAAACTCAGCACGCCAAGCAATGTTTCCTCTTTCGACACCAGTTCTTGAGTCTACAACATACAACCACCATACAGTTGGTTCGTACACGCTCAAGATAATTCTTCCCATCTTCCCTCCATCTCTTCTTCGCCCTTACCTCAGGGAACTCGGCGACTCTAGCCAGAAACGTGAGTAGAGCTGCCAGAAGCTGCAGGTCGGAGGGGGTAGTGCCCGAGTGGGGCCGGCGACATACGCGAATCAGAAGGCATCCGGCGCGATGCAACAGGTCCAAATTGGAGAAAGACGGGAGCCAGAAGCTCACATCCTCCACCAGGAACCCGTGCAAACAGCACACGCCGCCGCAAGTCAACTGCAACAGCAAACAAGTCAATACATGCACGTACAATGTACATATGTACTGTACGTAAATAGGTACTGGATGCAGACTGCGGACTGTATGCAGAAACGCAGAAGATGACCGAGGAATATTATAGGCACCCTACTAGCTTTTGACTCTAGTCCTACGTACTAGCGCAGGCGGAAACAGAAGTAGGGTACGATGGGGTAAACCCGGCCATGAGAAAATCCGGCCACCTAAGCTTCAGAGTTGCATATCTCAGCAGCCAATGGCCCGACTCAGACAAATAAGATATTAAAAATCGATTCCTTGAACTGTCCTCTTTCAAATGAGATATTTGCTTCATCATTCGCTGAAACAGCAAGTTCAAAGGCGCTTAGGGGGCCAGTTTACCCCACAGTACCCCTTACCTCGCTTTTGACTCTTACCTACCAACGCAGGCAGAGACAGAAGTACATGTAGTACGTACAAGGGAAAATGTTGAGCAACAAACCACGGGGAAAGTTGGGCTGTTGGACCATAAGTAACATTTTAGCTTCCCTTTCTCTGCGTTCTTTCGTCACTTCTCAGCCGGCCCAATTTACCCCAAGCTACCTGTTCAAGTCGCAATCTCGCGTCCGGAGTCAGAGACGCGGCACTGAGCTGCAACTCCAGCAGTGCATCCACACACTTCATGACGCCAAAAAAGAGACCACAGAATTCTCCTATATAAATAATAAAGAAAACCCATTTATCACTTCACATTACTCATCATTCGTACTGTTAGTCTGGCCAGTAAGAGTTGGCTATGGCGTTCAAGGCGCGTTGCGTAAAAGAGATTCACAAATGCGGATTTCTGTCCGTACCCTATTTATTTAGCAGAAGTACATGCAAACTACACAGGACGACTTGAGTCCCATAGCGAACTCTCTCTGGTCAGACTATAGCACAGAGTAAAAGGGAAATATTTGCCTGCCTACTGCAGAATCCTTCCTTGTCTTCGCCAGATTCTTTCACCAACAGCTGGACAGTGGGCAGGAGAAACTCTAGGTGATCTGGTACGATGGCGTCCAATGGACACTCGGTCACAGCTTGTACGCACTCAGTCACAGCCGGAAGTACATCAGCGGCTGCCGACGGGTTAAACCTGACAAAAGGGGTAGAAAATGACAATGTTAATATAGCTGCGGGACAATAGTAGACCGGCGGGCGGATCGATAATGCGTTGGTCATCTCTGGTTGAGCGCCCGTATGAAATACTGTAATGCCGCGTTTATAACCCCCCCTCGAATATAACCCCCCCTCGTATATAACCCCCCCTAATCGGTCACTAAGCTCATTTGCCCTCGTTTATAACCCCCTATCACAAACCGCAAACGACAGCAAAAATCAATGCATTTTGCATAGAAAACGTGAAGAAAACACTGTTTTACTGCGATTTGCTGCAAAAACAGTGCATCTGACAGCTTTCCCTACACTTTCTACCCGACGAACAAAATTATGTCTCCTTGAAAAGGTTACTTTTTGGCAATTTATGAGATGTTATGCGTCAGTTTTCACCAGGTATCAGGTTATTGCCTCAGAATTCAATCAACACTTCTTTGTTTTCAGAAAACGCCCCAAATAAGGTCAAAAATGAGCTCAGGAGGTCAAAAAACCCCGTATCGGGCGCTGTTGGAAAAAGCCCTCGAATATAACCCCCCCCCTCTTGTATAACCCCCCCTCGTATGTAGCCCCCCCTAATCGGCCACTAACGTTTTATTAACCCCCGGGGGTTATAAACGCGGCATTACAGTACGTTAGTAGTGGATGAACAGGGAGGGAGGGAGGAGAAAGAATGGTCATCACGCGAGGCGCGCTGCCCGCTGCCCAAACAAAAAGAGACCAAAGGAAATTAGTGTGCAAGAAGGAAGGCACAACTCATTGCACACAACAGGCAGGAAGGGCGATGACAAGATAACTGGAAAGCCCAGTCCAAGGAGTGACCAGAGAAAATAAACGCCTCTCCTCCGTCTACTATTAACTCGAGGCAATTATACACGTTGGTAATACTGCAGTAGAAAATGGAAATCGAAGTCTCTCTAATGGCGGCGATAATTATAGTCTGGCCAGCAAGAGTTTGCCATGGCATTCAAAACGCGTTGCGTAAAATAGATTCACAAATGCGGATTTATGTCCATGCTTTGTGTACTCCTATTTAGCAGAAGTACATGCAAACTACGCAGGACGACTTGAGTCCCATGGCAAACTCTTTGTGGCCAGACTATAGCTATCCTCCTTCGCAGTAATCCTCTGTACCAAATACCTGCACTGCTCCTTCAACAACAGATATCCCGTTTCCAGCAGAGGTTGTACTGGCTTGAAGCGGCCATTATTCCCCTTCGTTTGTGTCATGCTTTCTTTCGTCAGCTGCCAATGCGCTTGGGCCCAATACGGTAGCAACTCCTTCCTGCTCTCTTCGCCTTTCCACAGTCCTCCCTGCTCGCTCATTACACGAAGAAAGTGTAGTAAACCGTCCGTCGTCTCTTGCTTCTTCTCTTCCTGATCAAATAATGTAATCATCACCTCATATGCTACATGTCTAAGCAGGCGCCGTACTTTCTACACTGTAAGTCCACAGAATACAGAGGACTACAAAATTAGGTGGAGAACCGTTTTCAGAGTTTCTTGGTTGTCTCGAGGCTGTTGCTCCTGCTACTAAGGCTGCAAAGCCAGTGACTAATCAACAAAAACAAACGCCTCGCTCGCATCATCTATCTTCCGAGCAGCGCTGCATATCATACGTGCGCGTATACCTCCACTCTGCTCAGCAGCAATTCTCCCATCTTCTCGTAGAACAAATCCACTCTCTCCACCGTCCACAGTCTGCTCATCAACTGCTCCAGTTCCTCCGTCGTCTTTCCCGCTCCCGCGCTTTCCATCTCCAGCGCCATCAGTCTCAGCGTCATGCCGACCAGCTGCACGAAGTAGTCTTTGCCGCCCGCCGCCAGGGGGCGCGCCAGGACGCTCCAAAACGCGGGCCTTTGCCGCCGCATCCAATCCAGAGCCGGCGCGTACTTTCGCTGCCACAGACAGATGAGGAGGCGGTAGACGGAGAGCAGGTCCAGAGGGTGGCACTCGTCGCTCTCCAGAATACTCCAGACCACGGACAGACAACCGCCGCCACCGCTTGTACCTGGTTGTTGCGACGACGTTTTCGAAATGTCGGCTTCGTCTTCTAAGCGCAGCAGACGTTCGGCTAGCGCCGCCTGCAAATTTTAATTTTTTTGCAAATTTTTACGGACAGTACTGTGGGGCACACCCGGCCATGGGGTAAACCCGGGCCACATAAACTACCGTATTTACCGGTATTGAGAGGTCCCATATGGGGCTATGCATAGGGGGGGGGGAGGGTTATGCATTGGGCATTTTTTGTCTTGCCAATATGGGGCTATGCATGGGGGGGGGGGGTTATGCATGGGGGGGGGGGGGGGGTTATGCACCGGTAAATACGGTACTGTGAACTCGATGTTCAGCAAATGATGAACTCTACATATATCTATTACCCCATCACTCTCTCCTCAAGCCAGCACAAGAAGTAGTGCCTGCGTACCTGATGCGACACTGTGAGGCGCAGAAAGTCCAGCAGGACGGGTCGAAGCCTTTGGGAACTGTCGTCTTCCAGTAGACACAAGAATTCGTCCACAAACGCCGATTCCCTAGTGGCCAGGGCGGCGTGAAGACTTAAACCCAAACGACCGGCTCGACCCAGCACTAGCACAGCCAGACGAGGAACGCTGTCGTTCAATCTGTCAACATAAAAGCGTACGGGGGTACGTGGAGCTGCTGAATAAAAATTTGGGAGGTACGCGTGGAGGTATGTTACTCTGATTTATTCTGGGGGTACTCGGGGTATGTTACTTTCTTTTTTCCTGGGGGTACGGGTGGGGGTATGTAAAGGTAGGGGTGTGTTCAACATACCCCCACCCACACCCCCAGGCCCACGTCTGCGGTATTAGAAAAGAAATAAAATTTATGAGTTTGTGCAAGTTATCCAAACCATGTAGGATCCACAAACAAGCGATATGGGCTCTCCCATTCGCTAGTCAATTTGTACCTGTATGAAACGTAAGCAGCCACGCAAGCAATCCTCGTTATTCCATGAGCTGCAGCATTAGCAGGTGAGAAAAGGTCGCTGTACAATGGGACAGCGCTCGCTGTTCTTGCATCCGAAGTCTTCGGATCATCTAACAGCTGGTTCAATACCGATAGAGCAGACACAACGATGCGATGGGCCAAATCTATTTTCTCTCTGAACAAAACCAAACCACCTATTTAGGTTGTGTAAGCAAGGTACTATGGGGTAAACCCGGCCACCTAGCTCGACTGTGAACATACTGTATCAGCAAATGATGAAGCAAATTGCTCATTTGAAAGAGAAGGAATTGATTGCAATAATATTTGTCTCATTCGGTCTATTGGTTGCTGATATTGGTATGCAACCCTGAAGATTAGGTGGACGGATTTTCCCATGGCCGGGTTTACCCACCCACTGTACCCTATACATCCGAGAAGTGCGTAAACGTTCATACTTGCTCTTTAGTCGAAATGCCCGCTTCAAAGGAGCCTGACCCAGCGTAGCAAGGCGGAGTAATTCCAATCGAGCTTCGCCGAAGAGTAGAATGGTGCGTACTCGAGAGCGCAGGCCTCCACTACAACAGCCAATAGAATAAACGTAACATGATGTAGGTACATTGGGACGTCAGCATCGGTGATATCTACATAGGTACTACTGTACATTACGTCCAGAAAAAAAGCTCACTCACTTCGCTTCCGAAGAACCATCCAAAACGCGAATGCAAATGCGAAGAAGATTCGAAGCTGAAACGGGATAAGAGTGAAACATTCATATATTTAGGGTACTATGGGGAAAATCCGGCCAAGGGAAAATCTGGCCATATTAGCTTGGGACTGCATTACCTCAGCAACCAATGAACCGATTGAGACAAATAGGTACTATATCAAAATCAATCGATTCCTTGAACTTTATTCAAATAAGCTACATATTTGCTTCATCGTTTGCTGAAACAGAAAGTTCAAAGGAACTTTGGTGGCCGATTTACCCCCATGGCCGGGTTTACCCCACAGTACCCTAATACGTACGTACACGTGCACTACGTTTGCGCACGAAAAAGAATTTACCGACTGCATCCACGTCATCGCAACATGTTTCAGAGGTCCACGAAGAAAACAAGGGAAACACCCGATCCAACAAGAAACAAACGCAGGGTGCCAAGTAGGCGGAACAAGATTCGGAACAAGAACTCTGCAAACAAACACAGAGCACCATTAACGGCAGTGGTTCTTTAGGATTTTATTACTCCCGGTCCTAGTTTTCACTTGGTACATACTGTATAATACGTACAGTACAGTCATGATTATGATACATATTTCTCACCTCGAGTACTCGCAGAACCAAGCCGGAAAAGTGGCGACATAATTGCAGGTCAGCAGAAGAGATTAAGAACGTGCCGATCACACCGTTAACCGTTGTTATTGCCGTTGAAGAAGGTGGAGGCCGTTTCTCGTCGCCAGAAAAACGAGGCAAGACACCGGCATCGCCCAGAGAAGATAGCACCTGTAAGGTAACAAACAAATCGTAGCCTAATCAGCCAAAAATTACTGGTCACAGCTTGGAGGAACGTACATATAAAGTTTAACACATACCGCAACCTGGCGCCATTGTTGGCAACAAATTGTTTTTTTTGTTTGGTTTATGTGTTGTGGGTTGGTTGACGAACGGACATCAAACCGACAACAGCTGAACGACTTGTTGCCAACAATAATGCCAGGTCGCGGTATGTGTTAAAAACAACACTAATATGTAGGCTTATGCATGCCTCTTGGAAAATGAGCAGCAGCCGCCTCAACACACGACAACGCCAAAGATTTGACTCGCAAAAACTCATCGCTCTCCAGAACGCTCCAGCTACAAAACAAAAGATTACAGTACGGATCTGCACTAACTAACACCACACAAAAAATAACTCGCCAACGAAGACATCCTGAAAGAATCTGTCAACACCTCCACGGCTAATTTTCAGCGGGATTTCCAAATCAAAAAACCGTTTGATTCTATCTGCTCTTAGTGTCGAGATATCGCCGATTTCCTTATGTACTGAAATCGCGTCGACATTTGGCAGATGCTAAACCACGCAAACCACGACACCCCACGACCCTGTACGCCCGATGCCCATTTTTATTGTTTTCATCACATATGCATATTTCTACCACTTTTGATTTTTCGGGCGTTTGCGAGGTTTAGAATTGCCCAATGGTCGACGCCCATTTTGGCGATTTCAGTACATAAGGAATTCGGCGATATCTCGACACTGAGAGCAGATAGAATCAAACGGTTTTTTGATTTGGAAATCCCGCTGAAAATTAGCAGTGGAGGTGTTGACAGATTCTTTCAGGATGTCTTCGTTGGCGAGTTATTTTTTGTGTGGTGTTAGTTAGTGCAGATCCGTACTGTAGGCAGGTTCCATATCATACATACATACTATACTAACAGCAGTACGTACTCACTACGGTGCAACATACGCATGTACAGCACCTATACATACTCTGGGAGTTAGGTACGTGGTAACTTGAGAGAGCATTTCCGCCTCAGTTTTCCATTTGCGCCCAAAACTTCAGCTGCCAGAGGCGCAAAATTACTGTATGGTACATAGATATGAAGAGGTGCATTAACGTGGGACGAAAAGAGGTGAATTTAGCGTTTTGCGCCCTCAGGTTTTTGTCGGCTACCTAACCCCCTGTAACCATACTTGTTCACGATATTCAGAGCGGCGTTGAGGAACTGCGTGAGTTTCCTTGCGGCAGTCGCGTCAGATGACGTGAAACAGGCGCGCAGCAGACGCAGGACGCTTTCGGCCCGCTCGCAGCCGCTCTCAGCCGGCGCCGCCGGAGAAGCGGAGAGCTCCGCCGGAGAGAAGCAACCAGGCGTTCCACCTCGCTCACACCCCATTGCCACCATCGACCGTACACATCTGCACATAAACAAAAGCGCACGTCTTCAGGTAGTAAAATTGAGCGCAAAATCAGAATCGATCAATACCACACCACTTGGTGGAGTGGCGGAAAAATCTGTATCCGTGAGACACTAGACGACACACAATAGTCTGGCCAGAAGAGAGAGTTGGCTATGGGACTCATGTCGTACTGCGTAGTTTTCATGTACTTCTGCTAAATATAGGAGTACACGAAGCACGGACAAAAATTCGCAACTGTTTTAATCGTATTTACGCAACGCGCCTTGAATGCCATAGCCAACTCTTACTGGAGGGGTGGCATTTTTCACTACCGTATTTACGTCGGTGCATAGCCCACCTCAACTCTAAACTGGAGAGGAGGGACCATTTTTCACTACGGTACGGTATTTACCGACGTGTATTGCCCCCCCCCAATGCATAGCTCCATATTGTCAAAAGCCCATAGAACCTCTCAATTTTTGTATACTTCCATGGGGATATGCACCGACGTAAATACGCTAATCGAAATCGATTCTTATACCTTCCACTGCATCACCCTCCGTTCCAGCCGGCAACACCGTTCCATCATCCAAGCGCCGCTCTCTACGCAAGCGATAGTAGATCCGTCCCTTGGGACTCTCCTCTGCCTCCTCCTCCACACATTCCAGCTCTCTTGTTCAAATCCACCAACGGCTCGCAATACGATGGGAATCGAAGCAACAGATCGCAAACCTATACAGAAGAAACGTTTCACTAAATTGCATCTTGATTATGATTAGCCTAACAGTACATTTTCACCTGCCGGCGTTTCTCAATAGGTGTCGTTTTAAGCGACACCGCGGCTTCGGCGCGCGTCGGGTCCAAGTGGGAAGTATTGCACCGAAACTAAACCGCGCGGAAGCCGCGGTGTCGCTTAAAACGACACCTGTTGAAAAACGCCGGCAAGTGAAAATGCACTGTAATTCTTAGCAAGCGCGAAAAACCTTATGAATGTAATGACTTGAAGTTGGCATTTTGAGCGGTGCAGTTGAGTGTCATTCTTTTCTTTCTCCTGCGGTGTGCGGTTGGCTCTTCTTTTCGCCCCTTTTTACCCACCACCCAACATGAACATACTAACACCCGCAAAGGCAGCAGCAGTGATCTCTCTACCACAGTCTGGCTTTTTCCTGTTGACCACTGGCCTTCTCCTGCTTTCTCTGTAGACTTCAGCCACAGCTTGATGTGCTATGTGTTTCCAGATCGTAACTATACGCTTCCACCGGGATACGGTCACTTGGTAGCCGGTCACTTCGTTGCGGTCATTTCGTTTGCGGCGGTGATCACTTCGTTGCGAGAACTTTCGTTGCGGTCACTTCGTTGCGGTTTTTTTCGTTTGCGGCCAATTCCTGTTGCGGCTATCCTTTGGTCATTTCGTTGCGAGAACTTTTCGTTTTTTTGCCGGTCATTTCTGTTGCCGGCCATTTCGTTGCCGGTCTTGATTTGGTCAGTTGGTAGTGAGTACTTCTTCGTTGCCGTTCACTTCGTTGCAGGCTAGGCTTAGGCTTAGGCTTAGGTAAATCTTCGCAACGAAATGAACGGCAACGTAAGTACTCACTTCCAAATGACCAAATCTAGATCCGGCAACGAAATGACCCGCAACGTAAAATACCCGCAACGAAAGTTCTCCCAACGAAATGACCAGAGGATGGCCGCAACGAAATGTCCGCAACCAAAAAAACCTCAACGAAGTGACCGCAACGAAAGTTCTCGCAACGACGTGACCGCGGCAACGAAAGGTCCGCAACGAAATGTCCGCAACGAAAAAAACCGCAACGAAGTGACCGCGAACCCTTCCACCGGCTTGCCTGGAGGTGCCTAATGCAACTGCATGTATTGTGGCGAAATATCTCAACCAAAACGTAACAACGCCAATCTTCATGGAAGACATCGAGGGTCATTGTCATCCAGAGCTCTCCTCAAAGGACCCCATGACTTGCAGGATCCACAACAGCAAGAAAAGGATCATCCCCTGGCCTTCTGCTGCTGTCGTAGCGACTGCTGTAACGTCACTCGGCCCCCTCGACTTTTGGCTGGTACCATACACTACTACAAGAGCTGTGCCAAAGCAGCCAGTTAAGCATACTTCAGCAAGAAACAGAGGATATCAATGCTACTTCACAATGGAACCTGCGTGCTCATGTCTCGGTGTATGCTAAAGCAGGGATGGATATTCGCCTTGCTCCATAAGAGCAGTTTTCGTTTCTACTTTCCCCGCCGAGAATTTGAGCTGTAGTAATCACACTCAAAATTCGGCGTACTTTGCGTAAAAAATGATTCAGCGTGCTTTGCGTGTATGTGAGAAGCTACAGTCAAAATTTGGCGGGAGGTCGAAAGGATAACTTGCTCTTATGGAGCAAGGCGAAGACTGGGCACTGTGTTAGATGATTATCCATCCAATGAGGATTGATCATCCCTGCTACATGTCATTATGTAACTTTTTCAGAAAAGAAAGAGCAGACACCCTGGTGGTACATAATAGTCGTGGTTCTCGCAGTGTGCATGATAGCGTTTGTTGCGCTTGGTCTCCTGTTCATGCTGATTAGGGGGAAACGGCGGAAAAACAAGGCTTAGAATGCTCCGTTAGGCTGTTGTACTGCAACAACGTACTGTTACTAGCAAGAAACCTAATAAGTAGTGACTGTCTGTGAAGTAAAAAAAGAATAAAAATGTGTGCAATCATAAAATCATAAACAAAACACGACACACCACTAAAGTCTTTTGTCTCTTTTTGGACCAGTAAATTTAGGAAGATGTGCTTCGTCCGCCTGATTTGTTATGTGGCACTAATGAATATGCATGTAAGTACAAAGTGCATGATAGTGTGGGGTAGGGTAATTTCGGGCCAACCACAATTACAAACCTTACCGATTTCTAGATGGGAAATGTCGATACAGTAATGGCATCAACATTATCCTTGTTCGCTGTTGCCTTTCCTGAATTTCCCCGCTCTCCCCTACCTCTGTAAAACAAAGGTATGAGTGGCCCGAATTATCCCACACCATCATCATACTTTCTTTCTCTAGACGCTGCCACTATTTAGAAAAGGCTTGTTGAAGAACTAGAAATCCTCTACCACTCACCTTCATACAGTTAAGAGGCGATGCGTTGCAGAGACCGGTGAGCAGAGGCAGGCACTCTTGGAGAAGAGCGGGAAAATGTCGTAGACGTAACCGACGTCGCCATTCCACAGCATCAGAGTTCCAGCTGCAGTCGGCGACCACAATTCGTCAGCGACAGATTCCCGCGTCACCAATTCTTCCCAGTAGCTCTTGCCTCTGAAAAGCATCGCTGTTTCACAAGGAGAAAGGCTACCTTTATTTCAGACCAGAGAGCGGCAAACATCTAAACTTGCACGCACATATACGTACATAAGACACAAAAAGCGCTAAGTACCTGATCGGGGGATAGCACCGCTTCAGGACCAAGGAATCTCGGCCAAACCCAACAGCAACCAAAAGATCAAATTACCGCACAATTCGGCCAACTC
Organism: Epsilonema sp. ZAB3_2; assembly: GCA_030247985.1. Taxonomy (NCBI): domain Eukaryota; kingdom Metazoa; phylum Nematoda; class Chromadorea; order Desmodorida; family Epsilonematidae; genus Epsilonema; species Epsilonema sp. ZAB3_2. The sequence continues at coordinate 33,204 of JASAMW010006857.1, forward strand.
CTGCAAAACAGAACGAATATACAAAGCAGCAGGGCAGCAACACAGCAGCACTACTGACAGGCTATAGTCTGGCCAGCAAAAGTTTTGCCATTGGATTCAAGGCGCGTTGCGTAAAATAAAGATTCACAAATGCGGATTTCTGTCCATGCATCGTGTACTCCTATTTAGCAGAAGTACATGCAAACTACGCAGGACGACTTGAGTCCCATGGCAAACTATTTCTGGCCAGACCATACCTATCATAACATACATACACTACCAAAAATCTCAATACAGAATGGGCGAGGTGGGCTTTAGAGATGCGCACACGTAAAATAGTAGCGCTTTTTGTTGAAAAACTTGTTCATTTTATGCTCATTTTATCTACTTGTTTAATGTTGTGTCAAAATAATGTATGACGCAGGTCGCAAATAGCGCGTAAAATAGCAGCGCTTTTTCTTGCAAAATGGTTGTCTATTTTGTGCTCATTTTATCTACTGTTTAGCCAAAAGTAAATAAAATGAGCACAAAATAGACAACATTTGCAAGAAAAAGCGCTGCTATTTTACGTGTGCGCAGCGCTATTTGCGACCTCATCCATCATACACGTATTTTTGACACAACCTTACCGGGTATTCCTCGATGGTGCTCAATTTCAGCATCCCAATCAGTTCCATGCCAAGCTCGGCTCATCCTCCTCATCTCTCAACCTCAACTCATTGGCTCTCGGCAGCCAGTCCCGGCCTTTTCTCCCCAACAACACTGCGTACGCATATCCAAGAACACAGGGCACGAACGGAGACTCTTGTAGGAGCGCACCCAGATCTTCCAGCACTGCGTCTTGTAACACTGCTGAGGAAGAAGCAGAGGTAGAAGCAGAAAGGGCGGAATCGCCGTCTATGAGTTTCAGAGCGAGGAGAGAAGAGAGGGACAGGATCGAAGGATTGGAGTGAGGCTTGGATAGAATGTGACGCTGAAATATTGTTACCGTATTTACCGGTGAATAGCCCAGCCCATGCAGCAAAAATTGAGAGGTCCTAAATGGGGCTCTACTAAAGGGGGCTATGCATGGGACATTTTTACGTTTTTGAGAGGTCCACAGAGGCGTTTTTAAAGGCAAAATCACGTATTTTAGGGCATAATTGAAGTCAAAACAGGATTTTGCTAGTACAAGACACACCCAAGCAGGCTTTTATAGGCGTCTTAGCTTGATGTCGGAGTGGCTAACCGTAGCTTACACAGGCACAAGAGGGAGAAAAAGAAAAGTGGTAGCACGAACGAGAATTAGGCGAAGAAGCTTCAAGCTTTACTGAACTGGTACGACGTCAACGCATTGAAAATACCAAACAAAAAGGTGGAAGACATTCTTACTGAAAAGGCAGAGAAACGTTTAACGTCAACTGATGAATGCAGCAAGTACGTAAGCCAAATAAGTATGATACTGCACATACTGCGTAGACATTTTCAATCGTATGGTACCTGCATGAACAAACAGTGAACCGGCCAGGCTTCTTGCGCGCTCGTGGAAGAGAAGCGTGATCTGCGTTTTCGGCCGTAGACGTCTAGGAGAGATTCGAACTGCGAAATAAAACCCGCGAGTAGTTGAGGCGAGCATAAGGCGTCGCTCCATCGGGTAAATTCAGCCTACAGCCAGCGCACAGTTACACGTCAGTTCCCTGTACTATGTAGGGTACTGTGGGGTAAACCCGGCCTCCTACGCTCCTTTGAACTTGCGCTGTTTGTTTCAGGAAATGATGAACCAAATAGCTCATTTGAAAGAGGAGAGTTCAAGGAATCGATTGATGTAATATTATTTGTCTCAATCGGTCCATTGGTTGCTGAGATATACAGCCCTGAAACTTATGTGGCCGGATTGTCCCATGCCCGGGTTTACCCCACGGTACCCTATAGCGGCAAAGACGGGTTGCCAGCTGTAAAAGCAGGTATGATCATTGTTTCGAAAACTAACGTGAAGATGCCTTTTTTTCGTAATAAGTCTTCCATAATTGTATAGATTCCTGCTGTATTCTACACTGTTCCTCTTACCAGGTTTCCAGACGTTACAGCACCCTCACAACCCACTTGCAGCAATTTGCGCAACTGAAATCTCTTGCTCAAGCATTTCAGTTCCATTCTTTCCTCTGTCCATAGAAACTGTTCAACCTCAAAAGTTACAAGAATCTTGCATCACAACGTACTCTCAATACTAAACTGCCTATCTATCATGACCTACTAACTACTACTATCAATACTATACTTTCGTCGCAAGGTTGCAATATGCGACTGCACATAGTACATACCCAAGATTACCTTACAGTACAGTACATTACACAGTACAGTACATTCTGTTTGTCTACCCTTACTGTCCCATCAAAACTGGGCGTACTGCGTGAGACTGCGGTTTGTTTTCTGTGCTGCTGTGTGTTCTTCCCTTTTTGATGTCTGGCCAATAAAGGTCTTTGATTGATTACCTGTTCCAGCAGTGCGTCTGCATTATTGGGTCGGGTAATTTCTTCGCTATCTCTCTGTTCTCCTTGATATTCGTTGGCAAGGAAGGCAACAAAGTCCTTGTAGGCCGTTTCTATGTCGCTAGCCTGAACAAAGGACATGCACATTATACACAGTAAGTTCCGTAAATGCTTCGCAATGTACATACATACATTCCAGTGGGCCATCGCTTATTACCGAACGCTTTGCCAACCGCTCCAGAAAATTGAGGCAGTTATTCCTGACACCCTCAGCAGCTAATTTCTGCTTGTTTCGTTCCAAATTATTCCTCAAAAACAAAAACGAGACGCATGTACATGTACGCACAGTACGTACTATTACCCAGGAGCCCAAAACATAGCAAAAGAAACACATAAATTGCACATACTGTGCGCTCGGAGCATGGATTTTCTTGAATGACAAGCGCTTGGGAAGCAGTGAATCTTTCTGCTGTAAGTCGCTGGTGATAAGAGCCTCCAGACGTGAAGAAGTGAATGAAAAACCTTCACCATATCCTTCCTCAAGCAGGGCAGCGTACAGCAAATGAAACATATTGGATGATGATGGGATATTCTCTAGAATGCAGAAATAATCTGAAATTAGAATAGATTGATTTGATTTTATATTTTATAAATTTGAATTTGAGGTTGTTTGTCGCTTGAAAATCCACACCGGTCCGAATTCTCTAAACCGCGCCATGGACAGCAGGTCTCGAAGCGAAAGAATAATTACGGTAGCCTACGTACCTGCCCCGGGCCAAGACGACGAAGCGCGCAGCGAGCAGAAGGAAGAAAAGAAGAAGCGCGCGCTTCGTCGTCTTCGTTTCTACCACGTACGTAGGCTACCGTAATTATTCTTTTGCTTCGAGACCTGCTGTCCCTCGTGCGGCCACGAGGGCTCGGACCGGTGTGGATTGAATTTTAATTTTTTGTCAATTGCAAATTTTGATAGCCTAGCACTTTAGATTTACCTTTAGGCAATCGAGACGATTTTTTCCGTCTTTACTGCCTATAAGCAAAATTAGATACATTGCTCCGCCAAAAAATGCAATAATAAAATGAATCGCGTTGCTTTCATTTCAAACAAATATTCAATGAATGAAACAATATCGTTGTGAATCACTCTAATCACTGAAGAAAAACGAAGAACAACACCGAATTTTTCAACTGTTTACCGGAATGAGCGTTGCAAGCAGCTCCAAGTCGCTTCAGCAGATATTTGTGTCCAAACACGTCGCCTTTTTCAAACGATGCCTGCAGCTGATTCCTCAGGACTATGAGACCTTGGATACAACCCGGTTCGTTCTGTCATCTTGTCCAATATCTTGTTTTTTTGGAACTTTCTTGTCGTTGGTTGATTGCCGTTTTGCATATGTGATCTATGTTATATGTGTATTTAGGCCTACGTTGACCTTTTTCGCCGTCTCTGGCTTGGATATACTGGGAGCGTTGGACGAATTATCTGTTGAAGAAAAGCGGAAAACAATTCGTATGCATCTATCTCTATCAACTGTACAACAATCCCATGTAATTCCGTATCTTACCTTTAGTTTAGTCCATCGGGCACAGCAGACATGTTAAAGCAAAAAGTCTCTTTGGTTGAAGGTTATTGTCTTGCCACTAAGAGGTCGCTATGGAACTCAAGTCGTATTGCGTAAAATAAAAAGACTTTCGGATTTCTGTCCTTGCTGCACGTACTCCTATATCCCGCAAAAGAAAATGCAAACTACGCAATGCGACTTGATTCCGTTGCGAACTCTTAGTGGCCAGACTGTGGTGCGTACTGAAAGGTTTCGGACAGATGTAGCTAGATTGCTGCGGACGTAGAGTTTTGAAAGTGTCCCTTTTTTGGTACGTACTGAACAAGATAACATACGTGCTGAACCTTGTGTTCAAATGACCATTCTGTCATTGCTAGGATACCTATTCTACCTATAATGAAAAGCAAGAAGCTTGTTCGTGAATGACAGAAGAACACTTTACCTCCCATCCAGCCAGCCAAAGCCAGTCTTCCTTTTAGCCCAGTGATGAGCGGTTGTCCAGCCCCTTCTTTCCTGCCATTTCCCAGCTTCAAGAAACGAACGGCTGCTTCCACAGAGGTCTGTTTGGATCCAGATTGTGGTTCTGCAGAATCCGTGGTGCTTGCCGCATCTTCAACAAGTTCCTACATACCGAAGAAAGGCTGCGGCATATTCTCTTCAGCTTTATCCACTCCTGATAAGCAGCAGAGCAGCACCTGGATTAACGGACGCTTTCCTATGCCGATAAAGACAGCTGAGAAGCTCTCGCTGTTTCCAGAATGCTTTTTGGACGCCTTGGGACGTTGTGGAGAAATACGGACGCGAAGTGGACTTGCACGTTTTTCGCGACATGGACATGGAATTCGACTACTGCATGCAAGTACGCGAGCGCTCACCGATGGAAACTCTGCTGGTAGCCCAGAGCGGACTGCAATTACGTAAAATGTGGACGCTGTTTCAAGCCTACGCGCTCAAAAGCCAAGCGGACGACCCTCGGCACATGGGAAACTGTTTGGACATTGTCCAAGAGTCCAGTGAGAGTGGAAAAATACTCGCGGCCTTCGGAGATTGCGCTGCTTCGGGCGTTGTTAACCTGTGCAGACTGCAGCAAGCTTCGGATCAAGGGACAGGATCGGTTAACACGAGTTTGCCGCCTTCTCTTCAGCTTTGCACTGGTCAAAAAGCGCGTATCAGGCTACAGGAGCCCATCTGTCAAGTTGAACTGTCAAGAGATTGCAGATATGTGCTTGTCAGAACTTCGAATGGCTTGCACGTAGCCGTGGTAGGGGAAGCATTGCAGCAAAATGCCTCCTACCTCCCTCAAGCTCTCTTCAATACTCGTCTGAAAGACGAAACGCTAAGGGCTGCAGTTTTGAACCCACATGTTTCTGAAGAGCTGGCGTTTGTCAGCTGGGATGGTGCCGTATACTGGATGAAAAAGCTCGATGCCTCCACCGTTACGGAAATATTGTCCGCCCCTACTACAGAGGAAGATGGTTCACCTTCTCTTATTCACCAATTGACTTGGACAGCCCATCCCAGAATTTTGCTAGCGGCTGACACTTCGGAAGCATTCCTGCTGGATCTCAGGAGCAAACGCAAGGATAGAACCTTCTTCCAGGTTCCTGAAGGAGAACAGCTGAAAGCCTTAGCTCCTCGTTGCATGCGCAGTCTCTACGCAATGGCTACAACGCGTCGCGTGTTTCTCCTGGACGAAAGGATGCCGACTGTTGCCATCCAAGACTGGAGTCATTCCATCGTGTCCGGGCCGGACATCCTCAACGCTTGTGAATGGGGGCAGGGAGGCGTGCTTGTGGCTGCGACGCAACGCCTTCTGAACGACACAGTGTGCATGGAAGGAGAGAAAAGGGACGCCGCGGCAGGTCCTGTTTTGTGCGGAATACGTCCACCGTATAGACTAAAGAACAATTGCGATTTGCTCTTATGGCTCAAGATGCAAAGAAGCGGAAAATGGATGGAAGCAACTGAAAGAAGGATATCTGCTGCCCTTAGAGGCGCGAAGTTGCTCAACCTTCCAGTTCCAGGACACAATGAAGACAGCCTATTTCTCTGTACCGCCTCTGATACTGGGGATTTGTACATGCAAGCTGTCAGTGAGCAACAGAGACAAGGGGAGACTGATGGCACTTGGAACGAAGCACAGAGATTGATGAATACTTGGGAAGGGCACTTGAGTGAATTAGAAGCTATTCACTCCAAAGTTAGACCTATGCATTCCAAGAACTTTTTCCAATCGTCCTACTCTGTCGTGGATGTGAGAAGTTGCCTTATGGACCCGAATAAAATGCAGCGTCCATCGAGAAAAATGGAATTGGAATCGGATCGTATTTTTGGAGGCTCAGCTTCTAACTTATCAGCTGAAGAAATGATGGAAACGAAAAGAGCTTGTGCGAATTGTGAAAGACTGATGAATAGTGAAGAAAGATTGGTGGTGAGTGAATTGTGTGAGGTTGCGAGACCAGTGAGTGGTGTAAGGGAAAGGAAAAGTAGTGAGGAGGGAATTATAGAAAATCGGTTATCTTAAGCACGTGAAAAAATTGAGGGGGGTCATGAAGAAAAGAATAAATAAAATAGCAAAGATGGTTTAGGTAATGAGGCTGGGAAAGATGCTGAATTGTTTGGGTGTATAGCCCCATGGGGCATACAAAAATCGAAGAGGTCTGATGGGGGGTTATACACTGAGATATACACTGGGGGGGATATACATGGGACAACATTTATGTTTTTGAGAGCGGTGGAGAGGCATGTTTTTGAGGTCAAAAGTACGTGTTTTAGGGCATAATCGCGGTCAAAACAGGGTTATTCTAGTATAAGACATGCTCAGCTAAGCTTATAGGCATGGTAGCATGTTGTAGGAGTAGCTATAGCTAGCTTATACCAGCTACATAGGTAGGTTAGGTACCTTCCAGTACATGGGGGGTTATTTCGCGGGGGGGATATACATAGGACAAAATTTATGTATTGCCAATGGGTGGTTATACACTGGGGGGGGGGGATATACTCAGGGGGGATATACACCCAAAAATACGGTACTTGCGTAACTCTTCTCTTCTATGAAGTGCTGCAATACTACCAAATTGTACGTACGTTCCTTGATTGAATGTGCTGTTTGTATATGTGTACTTTGGGAAGGAGGGTTTACATGATAGGTGGCATGGTATGTCTGTCTGTGTATTTCAGGATGTGTACCAAAATCATGCGGCTTTCGTGCGGGTTTTTTATCGTCAACTCAGGACAACAATCGGTCAGTAGTAATAGTAAGTGGCGTTTACCAAGACGCGAATTGTGTTGACTGTACTACGTACACTTGTCCAAGTCCAACATCCCGTTTCTTACGTGGAGTACGTTCTACGCGATAAAGCCGGACAGTAGGAAATTCCGGCTGAGTGCACTGTGCATGTAAAAAGCAGCAAAAGCTAGGTAGCCAGTTCTTTCCACTATTCCGACTTTACCCCCGCTGTACCCTTCTTTTGGTGTCCAGTTTTTCCGCGTTCCTACTTTACCCCGTTCCACCCTGCACACATTCGGTATCTCCACTTTCTTTGCCAGATCTTTCTACGAAGAGGGCCACCTGGCCATGAGCTACTGCGCGCTCTGCGTCCTGTTGATACTAGGCGACGATCTGTCCGGCGTTGACCGACTGGGCATTTTGGCCAACGTCCGCGCCTGCCAGCGCCCTGACGGCAGCTTCTCTCCGCAGCCGTGTGGCGGGGAGAACGACATGCGATTCATCTACTGCGCAGTCTGCATCTGCTACATCCTCGACGACTGGAGAGCCATCGACTCAAAGGCTGTCGTCAGTTTTATCCGCGCTTCGCTCGTATGTACCTAAGACTGTAGGATAAACTCGGTCATGGGGGTAAACCCGGCCACCTACTAAGCTTTCAGCAAATGAGAACCAAATAGCTCATTTGAAAGACAGAGGAGAGTTCAAGGTATCGATTGATATCATATTTATCATTATTCGGTTCGTCCAGTGGTTGCTGGCTGAGATGTGCAGCCCTGAAACTTAGGTGGCCGGATTTCCCATGGTCGGGTGTACCCCATAGTATAGTACCCAACTACCCAACGTGCAGTATTACTTGAGCACGTAAATAAGGTATGTACGTTACGTACGCTCCACGTAATAGCAAGAGTATGTAGTGTGTGTGGGATTGTCTGTGCGGTTTTTTTTAGAATTACGACGGCGGTATTGGACAAGGGCCAGGCTTGGAATCACACGGTACGATTACAATATGTAACATGAGTAGGAACGTACATATAAATTGTATTGATCTACTTGTGTGGATGTACTATGTACTGTAGGTGGTTCTACTTTTTGCGCCTTGGCCAGTTTGAAGTTGTTGGGAGTTTTATCTTCGACTTTTTTCCGTGCCCGGGAACTGGAGAGACTGAAGCGATGGTGTGTGCGACGTCAGGAGCTGGGGTTTCACGGTCGAGCCAATAAACCCGATGACTCCTGCTACACATTCTGGATTGGAGCCAGTGCAAAAGTAGGATTGCTTCTCTGAACTGAACTGAATTGAAGATTAGGCGGGGAATCGAACCTGTGCCACTGTCGAGTGCTATCCATATTGCCACTGAGCTAAGGATGCAATTGCAGTTGTTGGGTATGGAAGAGCTGATTGAAGCTGAGAAAGTTCGATCCTTCGCTTGTTCAACGCAGGATCACGTCATTGGTGGATTCGCCAAGTATCCTGATGGAACGCCAGGTATGTACGTACGTATTACTCTGTTTATACAGGGTGTCTCACGTAGACCTCCCTAATGATCCAGTCTTATAACTTCCGTATTACAGTAGATATCAAGCTGAAACTTTGTCCCCAGATACTCAAGAATTTACCATACTTTGTGGCAAAATTTGAGCCAGATATGCCCACAGGGAACGAAATTACAGGCTTGCAAATGTTGGACCCTGTTTTTACCATTTTCCGCACTGAGCGTGTGGTTTTGAGAAGAAAATCTTCTGCTCACCATGGTAGGCAGCTCATCCAACATGGAAATATTACGGAACAACAATGTCAGAACGTCATCACAGTCCAAAACACAACGGATTCAAAAATACATGCGATTTGCCGCCCATAACAGCCTTCAGCGGGCTGTCGAGGTCAATAGTGGCACCACTGATTTCAAAATGTTGAAAAAGGTGGTCGCAAATTTACAAGCTCGTAATTTCATCTCTATTTGGCCTATCTGGCTCAAATTTTGCCACAAAGTATGGTATATTCTTGGGTTTCTGGGGACAAAATTTCAGCTTGATATCTACTGTAATACGGAAGTTATAAGGCTGGATCGTTAGGGAGGTCTACGTGAGACACCCTGTATGTTATGTACGAATGTACCTACTATCCATTATCTCATGCGCTACTGTACCGAGTGTGCAAACAATACGTGCCTACCTACATTCTACGTACATCACTGACTGTTGCGTGTTGTACCTGTAACTGTGTTCGTATGCTATTTTGAGGTTACGCGAGTACAAATTTAGCTAGCGTACATGTACACATTTGACGCTATTTTCAGACGGCCTGCACGCCTACCTCAGCCTTTCCGGCCTAGCTGTATTGGGTCAAAAAGAGCTGCAACCTGTGCTGCCTACCCTGAACATTAGCGAGCGAGCGTACAACTGGCTCAAAACCATCCAGAGCAACTGGTCCATCCTGGAACTGCCAAAATCACTCTGCTGTGCCGAGTCCTAGCGTAAAAACACCGTGGAAGACCTCAACTGATGCATTTGTGCAGTGCACTGATGAAGGAATCAGTACTCCTTTTTGTACGGTAACTTTCTACTGTGATAAAGTTGAACCATAACAAATAAATGGTCATTTTGAGCAATCAGGCAGTAAAAGAGAAACGTGTGAAGGGGCTAAGCTTGTTCGAGCTCTATCAGTACGCCACCGCAGTCAATGGGGTGTAGGAACATCACTGGTTTACCATGAGCACCGATTCTCGGCTTCTCAGAAAGGCATCGCACTTTGTGCCGTCGTACCTCTTCGACGGCTTTGTCAATGTTATCAACCTGCAAACAAAGCACTATTAGTAGGTGCGTACGTACGTACATACAGTACTTTGCAAATGAGTGTAATAATGGACCGTGTGCGTAAATAACTTCCATGAAGAGCTGTACCTACATACCTCAATGCACATATGATGCATCCCTCCATTCTTGTTCTTCTCCAAGAACTTGCTTATGGGACTTTTCTCTCCCAACGGCTTCAAAAGCTGCAGAAAACGCACATGGTTTGTTTTACCAGAATACGAACATAATGGCGAATAGATGTGCATGTGCACTTTACCTCCAGCTTTGTGTTCCCCAGATCCACAAATACGGTCGTGACACCATGTTCTGGCAGATCCTACAGAAATAAAACCGTACAGTACTGTACCGTATCCATACTATAAGCCTGCACTGCGTTATACAAATCACATGCACATACCACAGGTGCACTGCACTTTGCCCCAAGCTTGTCGCCGTAAAACTGAGTGGAAGATTCCAAATCACTGCAGGCTATGGCAATATGGTTCAGCTTCCCCAGCTTCCAAACATTCATGCTGGAATATCGTGCCACCTGTTGGCAAATGAGCTGCAGTCTCAATGAAGATGGCACTGCAAATCGATGCCTTGCAGCTTGACAAGCACATCTGATCACTGGAGACAGCATATTCTACGCAAATTGAAGGTGACGTCAAATTCACGTTCATGCAAATCGATTGCAGTCAGCATCAATCAGCTGTTTGAAGTTTTGAGTACGTAAAGGGCCGCTTAGCGCATTGCTTTGTTTTGTTCCGCCTTTCATTCAGAAGTCCATGTCAAAAAATTTTTACAACGGCTACCGTTTCGTTCCCCCAGATTTCTGGGATTCGCTCTCTTCCGTTTCTTTGAAGTTTGCCGCTTAGTGGCAGTGTTTTGTCGCATCCCAAATCTTCATTTATTTCTATCCTATCCATTGAATCCCACTGCCAACAGAACAACTTGCAATATGGGCCAGCGAATCGCTTTGGGTCAGGAGGAATACAAACACCCAGAGACTTTTCCCAGATGGGATCGCCCTCCAACCTTTGACCCGTTGGCCGGGTTTCCTCGCGGGAGGAAGGTGCGTGAGATGAAGTGACGCCGCAGGAAATGGAGGATTGGCAGCTGCCTGTAGAAAATCAGGACTACTGTGCGCACTTGATGATAGACGCTATGCGATGCCAACGCTCCTATATGCTGCGTTCAGATACGCATCATACTAAGTACGCCCAACGCATGCGTACGCATGCGCCAGTGTACGTACACCGCTTATCTGAACGTGGCCTTTGCTGATTACGTACTTCTTTGTTACGCTGTTGTTACAAAATAATGCTATATTTCGTAGTGTACAGTACAGGTTGGA
>JASAMW010006859.1:0-16281 GCA_030247985.1 Epsilonema sp. ZAB3_2
AAGTATTAGTTGTAGTCAAAGTGAATCATTCTAGTTAGTTTTGCGCAAAGTGGTGTTCATTACTTTGATGGCCCTCTTCTCCTTCCCTTCTTCGGCGCTTCTTTGGCTGTGGATCCCGCTTCGACAGCTTCCGCAGCTTCCGCTCGACCCTTCCCCATCGCCTGTCGATGGTAGCTGCTGGCGGGGGTGAGCGTGGGAGTTACTGTCTGTACAAGTAACGCAGCTCGATGAGGACATATCTTGCAATTGATGAGGACGAATAATACCCTTTAGTGAAACGGAATTAGGGAAGGCGAGTGTACACTAAGTTTCGTGAATACAGGAGTCGAGTAGACGAAGTGGTAAAAGCAGTTGATGACTCACCGCTGGTGGGCTAGGCGAGCATCCGGCCTCTTTTTTTCTCCCACCCGAAGCGTCCAATCTCGCGCGCCTTCGGGGCGTACCCGTTTGTTGCTGCCCTCACGCTTCGCCTTGCTGCGGCTGTCCTCACGTATCGCTCCACGGCCCTCTGCGGCTGTTCCCCGCGTTTCTTCCTGCGGCTCTTCTCCTTGCTGTCCTCACGCCTGCTGCGTCTGCCGGATTCGCTGCTCTGGCTTCTGCCATGCCCTCGCCCATCCCTGTTTTCACTTCGACGTCCGCGGCTGGAAGAAGGGGGATCCTTCTGCGGCTGCGAAGCGCAAAATCGACTCCGAGAGCCAGAGCGGCGGCGACTACGTTCTGGGACTGCCGCTTCGCCCCCTCCTGGAGCGTGGCCAAAATAATGACTGTAGCGGCTGTCCTCCCGTGGCGGATGACTTTTGGAACCGTATCTCTCGATCTCTGGAGATGCTGCGACGGCCCCTGCCGTGACGACTCCCGCGTCGCTCCGGCGTTCTGTAATGGCGACGAGTCGTGCTCTGGAGCGGCGATGGTGCCTTGGAGTCGCGATCGCAGGTGGCTGCTGTCGGTCGCTGTGCTGGTGGACAGCGCGCGGGACCGCTGTCGCTCTTGAGGAGGCGGCGACTCTGCAAATTGGTAAAATTGAGACCTCATCATGTAAAACGCCCTCATCGATTTGCTCTAATTGAACTAAGTTACGAGGCTTTCTGCTTTTTTTGGCGATTCCCTTCCCTGCAATGATTTGTGGGATTACTGTTGTTATTACCTTCCTCTTCTCCTGTCTTCTGCCACACGGAGGCCGCGCGACGTTTCTCCTCCATCTCCTTCTCCTCCTCCGTCTGGAGTCTCCGCTTCCGGCGAAAGCTTTCCCCCCGCCGGGATGGGCGAGGACGTTTTCGGAGACAGCCCGGTTCCGCTTGCGATCTCACCTGTTCCACCTGAAGAAGCTCGCATGGATGCAGTTACAATCAAAACAGAGCACTATTTTGCGCGGTGAGAAGTCCGCACCGACAAATTTGGAATGGGACGGTGTTGGGCAGGGGTTTTTGGGGAGGAAATACGAATGTATTGATGACAGGTGGACAAGGGCAACGCACCATTCTCACTGCGACCTTTCTTGAGCTCATTCTTGCCCTCAGGCGTCTCTGGCACTTCCGTCGTTTCGCCCGTTCTCGCGATCGACAGAGGGGCTAGCACGTCAGCTAGAGAGTGAGTGGAGAGATCGCGCAAATAGAAATTGAAATAGAATAGAAGTAGAAATAGAATACAAATTATTCACAATGCAACGCTTGCTTTCCTTCCTTTCCTCCTCCTCGCTCCTTCTCTTTTCCCATGATTCCACTACGGTCCACCTCCCTCCTAAATGTTACACACATTACTGTGCTTTGAACTCAAGACCCAGGCCCTGACCCCTGCCTCAACATTACTTCTTCATTACAAAGAATTGCGCAAAAAGGAGAACGTGTACCTTTGAACCTGAAGTATCATCGTAATTGGTTTCCGCATGCCTCCACTCCAATTCTTGATGTAGGGTAGGCATGGTTTCCTTCTCGAATTTCAGGCTTTCGCCTTGTGAATTGCCCGTTTCCTCGCCTCCATCGTGATCTCAGTCTCGGGTACATGCAACGGGGGTAGCGGAGGTTTAGCTTCTTGCAATAGGGCCCTGTTGTTTTCCTTGAACAAGGCAGCAGGTTTGTTGCACCTCCTAAGACTTTGAGAACCGATGGGGAGAGCGGAGAAGATTGGGACTGGAACGTTATCTGATGAGAACTGAAAGAGTGGGGAAAAGTAACCCAAAAAAAGGGCATGAGGACAGAAAACTGGGAAAAGATTGAGGTCCTTCCATTTTTTTATAATGGGAAAAGTCCTCATTGCAATGCTGGTAGTGTCTGCTGCTCTAATGTCTGGCATCTGCCGAAACCTAACAAAAACTGTAACGTGCTCTAACCTCCCATAAAGCCAACGCTGGGGCGTTGAAGGCAGCGTCTGAGGATAAGTGACCCGACTTGTATGGGATCTGGGCGAAAACTTCAGCCATTTGAATGTCGGTGCCCTGATTCTGCAACTTCGTCTATAAAGCGAAGCCGTTGCTGGCGAGGTGGCGGGCCAGTCGTTTTTCTTCAACTGCTTCTGCTCTTCAACTTGTTTATAGCACCCTGCGTGACTCTGAGTAGTGGGGAGAACTGAGCAGTGACGTCGTCTCCTTGTCAGGCCCCTGGCGGTGTCAGTTCTCATACCGAGTTGAGCCGGCTGCCTCATTCCCCACAACAGCTCCTGGGCATACGACTTGGCGACTCGAGTGGGGTAGCTGTCGCGCAGCAGATATTCTCCGGTTTTCTTCCAATTATCATCTTCCAATCGGTCATTTCCACCTGCCCCCTCTTCACTTTTCCGTTGATGTGCTTGTAGAAGTGATGCTTAACGGCTTCACTGTCGCGAGGCATCGCTCTCGACACCAGTGGATCGCGGAAACTCGGCCCAATGTGTAGGATGACGATAGTCCAACGAACCATGCTCCCTTAGCCTTTCCACGCCTACGTCTTCTTTGATGAAGAGCGGATTGGGGTCAGGTACGTTCTCTGCGATGATTGGTCCGCGGAGTTCCAAGCGATCTGTCGGCTTGTACCGTATCCCGTCGTAGTGCTCCGTGCTTCTCTTCTTCTGCTCTTTTTCGTTGTCTGAGTCCTCATCTGATGATTCCGTTTCGTCCCTCATCCTTCCCCCGACTCTGACCCCGAATCGCTCTCCTCCTTATCGCCCTCATCTTCTTCTTCTTCTTTATCGTCCTCTCCACTCTCTTCCTCTCGCTGTTCCTCTCCCCCCTCATCCTCCTTTTCCGTCATCCTCCCTATCTCGCCCTCCCCTTCCGTCACCCTTGTCCCCTCTTCTATCTGGCGTCGGACGCCTCCTGCCACCGCCGGACTCACCACCCCTTCCCGCTCTTCTCGCTGGTGAATCGTTGCGATGACCCAAAAAGTCCTCACCACTTCCGCGCACACTTCTCCGAGTGGTGCGTTTAGCCATTGGCGCAGTTTTGTTCCCAAACTCCGGCGTTTTGTCACCTTTCCCCAACAGTGACACACACGCCTTCCCTGCCGCCAGCTCATTCACCTCGACCGTAAAATCTTCGTACTTTCGGAACACTCGCGCCTCAGCGTCAGAGTCCTCACTGGAGGTCAGAATAGCTGGGGATCGCAGATCCGAAGAATGCGTGCCCAGAGATGGCAGTTTCTGCAGTACTGCGTCCTCATCGGGAAAAACCTCGTACTGACGAAAGCTGGACGCAGCGGAACTATCTCTCCCGCCGATACTTTCGCGTCCATCCAGAGGGGGAAGACGACTGGAGCCATCCTTTCCAATGCGAATGGTGAGGAAAGGCTTATTTCCGCGGTAAGCTTGCGATCGTTTGGGACGAATAACACCGAGACTATTGTAGTAACGCGTTTTCACATGCTCCGCTCGCGCATCCTTGGCGGGGGAAGTCACTGATGTCGGCCGCATAGCTGAGGCGGCTGAAATTATCGGATCATTACGGTGAATGAGGACAGAAGAGTTGATAGCATCCCCTTTACAACGGCCAAGCAGCCAGTAAACAATTATGACCAGCAGGAGTTTAGTGCCAAATAACCAGAAAGCTTTCCACCACCCTCGATACTGCGGCAGAGGCAACATGTTTCACGACGTCGACGCAGGCAGACAAACACATGTCTATGTTGGAAGGAAGTGACAAGTTCAGCGAAAAAATGAACGAAAGATGCCAACAAAGCAAAGGAAAGGAAGAAGGTGTTGGGGACAGACGCGCTTTCCCTCTAACTGTGGTAAAAAAAACTTATCGCATACGTATTACCATTTCACCTATCGCGACTCTAATCCTATGCTCAGGTACTGAGTATGAGATGAATCATCTATCCTACTACTAACCAAACAGCCATCTGTTCTCATCTTCATTTTCTTCGCTCCCCCCTAGCCCTCAATTACATCCTAATAAAACAGGCAAAAAAGCGAAGGTGAGAAGTCATGAGTATGTAAAAAAAAGGAAAGCTAAACATCGGCGGGGAAAGGAAAAAATTACAGTAACCCTTCCACTGGTGGGAGCCGGGGGGCAGAGACATTGCAAGTGGTGCGGACTTTTAAAATAAAACGTGGACAAAAGCGGAAGAAAAGGAAAGGAAGCATTGCAAATTATGTGAAAGCTATTTCATTGCTCTTCTTACGCCTATCCGGGGTCGCAAGCGCCAGAATGCGTCCACCCGAACCATCGCTGGGTCCACTGGCCTGCTGCGAACGCACTGCTTCCGCCGTCATGGCTGGTAGATCGCTGACCTTCTGAAATAAGGAAACAAACATCTGTTAAGTGCGGTGAACGGTTTTAGAGAAACAATTTTCAGTCCTCATCTAACGTATTTCTTGTCCTCACCTTCTCCACTGTCCGCAGGCGTTTATCCATGCCCTGGAGCAGTTTGACGGTAGTGTCGATTTTGGAGACAGCACCGATGATAACGGAGCTCTGTCCGCTGAGGGTCTTCAGAGCCGTTTCCGTCTGCGCCATGTGACCGGCCAGTTTCGCTTGAGCATAGCTGGGGCGTTCGTCATCGGGCACCACGCTATCCTTGACGTTCTCCTCGCTGCGTGCATTGGCGATGTCCTTCCTGATCTTGTCCTCCTCCCGTTTCGACAGCTTCTCCTGAAAGACAAACGGACATTGCGTAAAGTTATTGCGCTGGATGTTCAGGCAAAAAGCTGTTTCTTAAGCTATAGGCAAAATAGATTAATTACTTTGCCCTCAGCCAGTAACTTAGCGTCCCGCCTGCGTTCGAACTCGGCCTGCACCTCGTCGGCAGCTTTTCGCGCCTCGTCCTACAAAATTTTTCATTGCACACCTCTTCACCCATCACTACCATTAAAAAGTTATGTTTAATCTGTTCGTCCTTTCGTCACCACATACCGCCTCGCTGGACAGCTGCTTTGTTGCCAGTTGCTCATTGTCCTCGAGCTGTCCAACGGTGGAGAAACCGTAGACGTTCTGCGCGTCCGGTGGCGGAGTAGGCGGCACAGTCTCGGTGTCATCCACCTCCTCCTCCGCGTCCTTCCCATCCCGTTGCTGCTTCCTCTTCCGCTGACTGAGGCCGCCGGGTGGCAGTCTTCGACTTCCCAACGCCCTTCTGTTCGTGGCCGTACTGGTAGAACCTGCAAACGCACAATACATAGGGGGAAAAATTGTCCTCATCAAAGCTTCTTCCTCATCAATAAGTTCAACTATCGAAGTGTCCTCACCTGAGGTAGATTGACGTGAAGTCGTGGCTGTAGTGAGGCGACGACTCGCCCCTCCTCTGCCTCCCGTTCCTCCGCCTCGTCCACCCCTGCCCCGACTGTTCATGACGTTCTTGCGCGTTTGCTGCTGCAAATCGATTGTTGCTGCTTCCGCAGCGTCCTGAGGAGTACCTCTGCCGTCGGCTACAGCTTTGATGAGAGAGGCAGTGAACGCCTCTTCTACAAATGATCGAAATGGTGAAATTAGCAAATCAATTCCTAATGTCATTAGTGTCCAGAACACACTCGACCCTGGCGGAACACAGCTGGCCAAAAGAGATAGTAGGTTTGTGGTGCCCTTTCCCATCCAAAAAAATACCCAAGCAAGCATAACCCTTAATCAAATAAATCGCACACGAAATGCATGCTCCTGACCATTTCTACCCATAAAAAAGTCCTCACGTGCGCGATCGAAACTGCTCTCCAATCCAAAGGTGGGGCCACCCAACAGCGGATCAGGACTCCTGTCGATGATGTAGTCGTCCGCCAAATTAGCGCGCATTCGAGGCGTGATTCCCTCCGTACACTCGACCCTGTCCGTGATGGCATCGAAGGACACAACCTGTTGCCCGTGAGCAGCATTCACAACCTGCATCTTTCCCGTGAAAGGCGAGATGATCTCGATCAGCCACTCCTCGTCCTTGACCACCACCACCCAGTCCGCCACTTTCACCTGGAAATGGCGGAGTCTTCCAAAAAACATTAACTAACGCATCATCAAGTAACTGCTAGTTCCACTTACTATACTTCCATTTACCTCCTTCATCACACTCCGTCTGAAATCCTTCTTCCGCTGCTGCTCCTCCCTCGCCGCGATGACCTTCTGCCTACTCTGCTTCTCGTCGATTGGGGGAGGATACGTGGGTGGGAACCAGGGAATGACCAGGTACTGAGGAATCCAGTTCTCTTCGGACGCGTCTCCTGGATAGTCATCATAGTCGATGAGGTACTCGATGCCCCTCCAGCGGTAAGTGCTGCGCTTCTTGTTGGGCAGACGGTTGCACTCCATCTGCTGCCGTTCGATGTCGCCTTGGCTCACGGCTCTCCACTACACAAAAAATTGGTCCTCATAAGCAATTATAAAGAAATAACATGAGGACAAATTTCCAAAAAGGTCCTCACCTTCTTCACTTTCCCCCGTCCCCATGTGCTCAGGCGCGTGCAGAAGAAGTAGATCTTCTCGTTCTTGTGAAACCTTCTGACGGATGTTTGAAAGTCGTGATGTGTCGGGTCGATAGAGAAAGGGTCGCCCTGCACCCGTGCCGCGTGATCCGTCAGCAAACCATCATCTCTGCCGTGGTTGCTCTCGTCCCATGCGTGAAGACCAGGATTCGGCAAAATCGACTGGATCACTCTCTCATCGGCATACTTCTTGCACGCGGTCTGCAGGTCGATGTTAGCCTGCTCGATGTCGAAGTCGCTCTGAAAGACAAACGAGTAGAAACAGTGCAACTTTCTACTTCTATGATTGAACACGTCAGCTTAACCGATGTATTACTAACTTACCATGGCCACACTTCCGCTGCCCGAGTTAGTTCTTTTCCGATGCTCATCGCCTCTCTGTGAACTGGCCGCTGCAGAAGCACCTTCTTCCGGGTCGACGATTTTCGGCTTCGGAAGGCCGCCGCCTCCTCCTCCGGAAACAGCTCCTTTCGACAGCGGTTTCACACCAGACGAGGACGGAACCGAGACTGATCTGTAGGTGGAGGAGACAGATCCAGAATCCAGAGCCTCCGCGGGAGCCGACTTGTTCTTCTGATCTTCCGCCCGCTCGTCCGTCTCGGAATCCGTGTCCGCCAATTCCACGTTCGTCCATTCTGTCTTCAGGATGCGCTTGATCTCCGGAATGATGTAGTAATAGATCTAGTGAGTGATTTTAAAAAAAATTTTTACTTGGTGAGGACTTTCTTTGTTTTAGTAGAACGTCACAACATCTATGTGCATTACAAAAAGGTCCTCATCTCAAAGTAATACAAACGAGGTCCTCATCAAAAAACTCACATTGTCCAGATCTCTTGTGGTCGTGTCCGGAGGGCAGGCGTCTTCGTTGCGATTGATAAGTTTGATGGCTTCGATGAACTGCGCCTCTGGAATTTCCCGAATTCGCTGCCTCACTTCTGCGCCTTTCCTTCCTTTATCCTGCGCCAGCAGCTGAAACAATTATTGCAAAACCATTGCACCAAGATGTAAATGTTCCTATGACAAAATTGCAATTGGAACTACGGTGAAAATCAGCTAGTATGCCATCTCACCCAAATGGCCTCCGTCGACCTGATGATTTCCCGCACTGTAGGAATGCAAGCCAAGGCGAGCTCGACCACCCTCAAGTTCGCCTGTACCTAAAAAAGAAATATACAGGCCACTCTGATAAACCAGGTCACAAAAGTGAATGCAACAGCAAAGCAATGCGAGTCACTTTCGTTTTCGCATAATTAATCCACTCGTGTCACAATAAACCAGGTCACGAAGCGAATGCAACAAAAAAAGCAAAGCTCACCATTGCCCTTTTCGCATACAGTACGAAAAGTGTGTCTTCATTTGCTTCAATACCTGGTTCTTGCACACAAATGACGACAATGCATTACAACGGGACAAGGATGGATGCACAAAGAAGCAATCATCCACCTGGGTGAAATGGGCATACCCACACATCGAATTGGATACTGACCAACCTCTCTCGATTAAGGGTGTATGCTTGCTTGGGTATTTTTTTGGATGGGAAAGCACCAAAACCACATCTCTTTTGGCCAGCTGTGTTCCGCCAGGGTCGAGTGTGTTCTGGACACTAATGACATTAGGAATTGATTTGCTAATTTCACCATTTCGATCATTTGTAGAAGAGGCGTTCACTGCCTCTCTCATCAAAGCTGTAGCCGACGGCAGAGGTACTCCTCAGGACGCTGCGGAAGCAGCAACAATCGATTTGCAGCAGCAAACGCGCAAGAACGTCATGAACAGTCGGGGCAGGGGTGGACGAGGCGGAGGAACGGGAGGCAGAGGAGGGGCGAGTCGTCGCCTCACTACAGCCACGACTTCACGTCAATCTACCTCAGGTGAGGACACTTCGATAGTTGAACTTATTGATGAGGAAGAAGCTTTGATGAGGACAATTTTTCCCCCTATGTATTGTGCGTTTGCAGGTTCTACCAGTACGGCCACGAACAGAAGGGCGTTGGGAAGTCGAAGACTGCCACCCGGCGGCCTCAGTCAGCGGAAGAGGAAGCAGCAACGGGATGGGAAGGACGCGGAGGAGGAGGTGGATGACACCGAGACTGTGCCGCCTACTCCGCCACCGGACGCGCAGAACGTCTACGGTTTCTCCACCGTTGGACAGCTCGAGGACAATGAGCAACTGGCAACAAAGCAGCTGTCCAGCGAGGCGGTATGTGGTGACGAAAGGACGAACAGATTAAACATAACTTTTTAATGGTAGTGATGGGTGAAGAGGTGTGCAATGAAAAATTTTGTAGGACGAGGCGCGAAAAGCTGCCGACGAGGTGCAGGCCGAGTTCGAACGCAGGCGGGACGCTAAGTTACTGGCTGAGGGCAAAGTAATTAATCTATTTTGCCTATAGCTTAAGAAACAGCTTTTTGCCTGAACATCCAGCGCAATAACTTTACGCAATGTCCGTTTGTCTTTCAGGAGAAGCTGTCGAAACGGGAGGAGGACAAGATCAGGAAGGACATCGCCAATGCACGCAGCGAGGAGAACGTCAAGGATAGCGTGGTGCCCGATGACGAACGCCCCAGCTATGCTCAAGCGAAACTGGCCGGTCACATGGCGCAGACGGAAACGGCTCTGAAGACCCTCAGCGGACAGAGCTCCGTTATCATCGGTGCTGTCTCCAAAATCGACACTACCGTCAAACTGCTCCAGGGCATGGATAAACGCCTGCGGACAGTGGAGAAGGTGAGGACAAGAAATACGTTAGATGAGGACTGAAAATTGTTTCTCTAAAACCGTTCACCGCACTTAACAGATGTTTGTTTCCTTATTTCAGAAGGTCAGCGATCTACCAGCCATGACGGCGGAAGCAGTGCGTTCGCAGCAGGCCAGTGGACCCAGCGATGGTTCGGGTGGACGCATTCTGGCGCTTGCGACCCCGGATAGGCGTAAGAAGAGCAATGAAATAGCTTTCACATAATTTGCAATGCTTCCTTTCCTTTTCTTCCGCTTTTGTCCACGTTTTATTTTAAAAGTCCGCACCACTTGCAATGTCTCTGCCCCCCGGCTCCCACCAGTGGAAGGGTTACTGTAATTTTTTCCTTTTCCCCGCCGATGTTTAGCTTTCCTTTTTTTTACATACTCATGACTTCTCACCTTCGCTTTTTTCCCTTTTTTATTAGGATGTAATTGAGGGCTAGGGGGGAGCGAAGAAATGAAGATGCGAACAGATGGCTGTTTGGTTAGTAGTAGGATAGATGATTCATCTCATACTCAGTACCTGAGCATAGGATTAGAGTCGCGATAGGTGAAATGGTAATACGTATGCGATAAGTTTTTTTTACCACAGTTAGAGGGAAAGCGCGTCTGTCCCCAACACCTTCTTCCTTTCCTTTGCTTTGTTGGCATCTTTCGTTCATTTTTTCGCTGAACTTGTCACTTCCTTCCAACATAGACATGTGTTTGTCTGCCTGCGTCGACGTCGTGAAACATGTTGCCTCTGCCGCAGTATCGAGGGTGGTGGAAAGCTTTCTGGTTATTTGGCACTAAACTCCTGCTGGTCATAATTGTTTACTGGCTGCTTGGCCGTTGTAAAGGGGATGCTATCAACTCTTCTGTCCTCATTCACCGTAATGATCCGATAATTTCAGCCGCCTCAGCTATGCGGCCGACATCAGTGACTTCCCCCGCCAAGGATGCGCGAGCGGAGCATGTGAAAACGCGTTACTACAATAGTCTCGGTGTTATTCGTCCCAAACGATCGCAAGCTTACCGCGGAAATAAGCCTTTCCTCACCATTCGCATTGGAAAGGATGGCTCCAGTCGTCTTCCCCCTCTGGATGGACGCGAAAGTATCGGCGGGACAGATAGTTCCGCTGCGTCCAGCTTTCGTCAGTACGAGGTTTTTCCCGATGAGGACGCAGTACTGCAGAAACTGCCATCTCTGGGCACGCATTCTTCGGATCTGCGATCCCCAGCTATTCTGACCTCCAGTGAGGACTCTGACGCTGAGGCGCGAGTGTTCCGAAAGTACGAAGATTTTACGGTCGAGGTGAATGAGCTGGCGGCAGGGAAGGCGTGTGTGTCACTGTTGGGGAAAGGTGACAAAACGCCGGAGTTTGGGAACAAAACTGCGCCAATGGCTAAACGCACCACTCGGAGAAGTGTGCGCGGAAGTGGTGAGGACTTTTTGGGTCATCGCAACGATTCACCAGCGAGAAGAGCGGGAAGGGGTGGTGAGTCCGGCGGTGGCAGGAGGCGTCCGACGCCAGATAGAAGAGGGGACAAGGGTGACGGAAGGGGAGGGCGAGATAGGGAGGATGACGGAAAGGAGGATGAGGGGGGAGAGGAACAGCGAGAGGAAGAGAGTGGAGAGGACGATAAAGAAGAAGAAGAAGATGAGGGCGATAAGGAGGAGAGCGATTCGGGGTCAGAGTCGGGGGAAGATGAGGACGAAACGGAATCATCAGATGAGGACTCAGACAACGAAAAGGAGCAGAAGAAGAGAAGCACGGAGCACTACGACGGGATACGGTACAAGCCGACAGATCGTTTGGAACACCGCGGACCAATCATCGCAGAGAACGTACCTGACCCCAATCCGCTCTTCATCGAAAGAAGACGTAGGCGTGGAAAGGCTAAGGGAGCAGTGGGTTCGTTGGACTATCGTCATCCTACACATTGGGCCGAGTTTCCGCGATCCACTGGTGTCAGAGAGCGATGCCTCGCGACAGTGAAGCCGTTCAAGCATCACTTCTACAAGCACATCAACGGAAAAGTGAAGAGGGGGCAGGTGGAAA
The DNA here is from genome assembly GCA_030247985.1 of Epsilonema sp. ZAB3_2. Classification (NCBI taxonomy): domain Eukaryota; kingdom Metazoa; phylum Nematoda; class Chromadorea; order Desmodorida; family Epsilonematidae; genus Epsilonema; species Epsilonema sp. ZAB3_2. Next base: position 11,653 of record JASAMW010006859.1, read on the forward strand.
TGACCGATTGGAAGATGATAATTGGAGAAAGAACCGGAGAATATCTGCTGCGCGACTACCACACTCGAGTCGCCAAGTCGTATGCCCAGGAGCTGTTGTGGAATGAGGCAACCGGCTCAACGCATGAGAATGACCCGCCGAGGGGCCTGACAACGAGCATCTACTGCTACGGTCTACCCAGACTGCTTAGAGTCATGCAGGGTGCTATCAGCAAGTTGAAGAGCAGGAAGCAGTTGAAGAAGAAACGACTGGCCCGCCACCTCGCCAGCAACGGCTTCGCTTTATACAGCACGAAGTTGCAGAATCAGGGCACCGACATTCAAATGGCTGACAGTTTCGCCGGATGCAGACAGTGCAAGGTCACTTATCCTCAGACGCTGCTCAACGCCCCAGCGTTGGCTTACGCGGAGGTTAGACCATGTTACAGTTTTTGTTACGGTTTCGGCAGATGCCAGACATTAGTAGCAGCAGACACTACTAGCATTGATGAGGACTTTTCCCATTATAAAAAAATGGAAGGACCTCATCTTTTCCCAGTTTTCTGTCCTCATGCCTTTTTTTGGCTTACTTTTCCCCACTCTTTCAGTCTCATCAGATAACGTTCCAGTCCATCTTCTCCGCTCTCCCCATCGGTTCTGCGAAGTCTGAGGAGGTGCAAGAAACTGCTGCCTTGTTCAAGGAATACAACAGGGCCTATTCGAAGAAGCTCAACCTCCGCTACTCCCGCTGCATGTACCCGACTGAGATCACGATGGAGGCGAGGAAACGGGCAATTCACAAGGCGAAAGTCCTGAAATTCGAGAAGGAAATCATGCCTACCCCTACATCAAGAAGTTGCAGTGGAGGCATGCGGAAACCAATCACGATGATACTTGGGTTCCGAAGGTACACGTTCTCCTTGCGCAATTCTTTGTAATGAATAAGTAATGTTGCCTAGCAGTCAAAGGGGTGGGATCTTGAGTTCGAATAGTGCAGTAATGTGTAACATTTAGGAGGAGGTGGACCGTATCTTCGTGGAATCATGGGAAAGAGAGAAGGCAGAGCAGAAGCGAAGGAAAGGCAAGCGTTGCATTGTGAATAATTTCTATTCTATTTCTACTTCTATTTCTATTTCAATTTCTATTTGCGCAATTTCTTCTCACTCTACTTCTAGCTGACGTGCTAACCCCTCTGTCGATCGCGAGAACGGGCGAAACGACGGAAGTGCCAGAGACGCCTGAGGGCAAGAATGAGCTCAAGAAAGGTCGCAGTGAGAATGGTGCGTTGCCCCTTCTCCACTGTCCTCAATACATTCGAATTACTCCCCGAAAAACTCCCTGCCCAACACCGTCCCATTCCAAATTTGTTGGTGCGGACTTTTCACACACAAAGAAGTGCTCTGTTTTGATTGTAACTGCATCGATGCGAGCTTTTTTCAGGTGGAACAGGTGAGATCGCAAGCGGAGCCGGGCTGTCTCCGAAAACGTCCTCGCCCATCCCGGCGGGGGGAAAGCTTTCGCCGGAAGCGAAGGCTCCGACGGAGGAGGAGAAGGAGATGGAGGAGAAACGTCGCGCGGCCTCCGTGTGGCAGAAGACAGGAGAAGAGGAAGGTAATAACAACAGTAGTCCCACAAATCATTGCAGGAAAGGAATCGCCAAAAAAAGCAGAAAGCCTCGTAACTTAGTTCAATTAGAGAAATGATGAGGACGTTTTACATGATGAGGTCAATTTTATAATTTGCAGTGTCGCCGCCTCCTCAAGAGCGACAGCGCTCCCGCGAACTGTCCACCAGCACAGCGACGGACAGCAGCGGATGTGATCGCGACTCCAAGAGGCACCATCGCCGCTCCAAGACCCCGACTCATCGCCGTTCCAGAACGCCGGAGCGACGCGGGAGTCGTCACGGCAGGGGCCGTCGCAGCGTCTCCAGAGATCGACAGCACGGTTCCAAGAGTCATCCGCGACGCGAGGACAGCCGCTACAGTCATCATTCCGGCCACAGCTCCAGGAGGCGAAGCGGCAGTCCCAAACGTCATCGCCGCCGCTCTCGTTCTCGCAGTCCATCTCGCGCTTCGCACCGCAGAAGATCCCGCTCTTCCAGCCGCGGACGTCGAAGTGAAAGCAGGGATGGGCGAAGGCATCGCAGAAGCCAGAGCAGCGAATCCGACAGACGCAGCAGGCGTGAGGACAGCAAGGAGAAGAGCCGCAGGAAGAAACGCGAGGACAGCCGCGAGAGGAGCCGTGGAGCGATACGTGAGGACAGCCGCAGCAAGGCGAAGCGTGAGGGCAGCAACGAACGGGACGCCAAGAAGGCGCGCGAGATCGGACGTTCGGGTGGGAAGAAAAAGAGGCCGGATGCTCGCGAGACCACCAGCGGTGAGTCATCAACTGCTTTTACCACTTCGTCTACACTAATCCTGTATTCACGAAACTTAGTGTAGATTTACCTTCCCTAATTCCGTTTACTAAGTATTATTCGTCCTCATCAATTGCAAGATATGTCCTCATCGAGCTGCGTTACTTGTACAGACAGAAGTTCGCCCACGCTCACCCCCGCCAGCAGCTACCATCGACAGGCGATGGAGAAGCGTCGAGCGGAAGCTGCGGAAGCTGTCGAAGCGGGATCCACAGCCAAAGAAGCGCCGAAGAAAGGGAAGGAGAAGAAGGCCATCAAAGTAATGAACACCACTTTGCGCAAAACTAACTAGAATGATTCACTTTGACTACAACTAATACTTACTATAACTCCTATACTTAGAAAATCGGCAAGGCGGCAGTGGGGGAGCACGGTGTCAAGCTGCTGGACGACTCTAACGATTCCGACTTCGACGCTGAGGAGTACAAGCGACAGGCTGCCGAGCGCAAGAGCGATTGGCTCAAGGCCAAGGTAATTTGTCAAATGCAATCTTTACGTAAAACATTGTTTAGCTACTTTCATTGATGAGGTCACTTATTTATTGATGAGGTCCCTTTTCTTAAGCATATTTTAATGAAATATCAAAAGCATTGCTATTTAGAAGAAAGAGGAGGCTTCTTCTCCGTCGAAGAGGAAGTCCGCGAAAGGCGCTCCCCCGGCGCTGGACTTGGGCAAGGACGTGAAGCGACCAGCCAAGGCCCCCGCTGAGGATGACCCCGACTACGAGCCGGAGAAGAAGAAAAAGAAGAAGAAGTAGAGGAGAAGGGGGTTGGGAAGGGGGGAGGGGGTGCGCTGAGTAGCTGAGGAGGTGTGAAGCCCCATGTAGCTTTTATGTAACTTCTGCACTTTTCTGTATCTCTTTTCATAGAGTAAGGGGCAACGATTTGACTTATGTAAGATTGCAAGTAACACATCTTTCCTAGTGTATGGGGCGCTATAATTTTGCACGTTCTGCGGTACCGACTTTTAAATACCAACTGTTCATAATTGGTACATTCAGTTAAATGGGTTTCTTTCATAGGTGGTGGGTATCAACAACAGTCACGTTACGTATTTACTTACTTACTTAGCTTCTTCGACAGAACAAGTAATTTCAAGTGATGCCAATGTCGTGAAGTTGCTTACGTTTATCTGTTGCACATGCACCCATGTTACGTGTCCAAGCCCCAGTAAAAGTTTAGACTAACATGGCTTCGTTTGCGTTGCAAAAAGGTTTTCAACCTAAAACGCGTACGGTGGAGGTGTTCATTGGTCACTATGTGACATAGATTCAAACGTGCTTCTAGTGAAGGATAAGTTTCTTAGCTGAAGCAGCGGAAACGATGGAATCTATGTCACATTTGCCATGTTGCTTGTTCTAAGCGAAAGGTTCTTTTCAGCTTCAGTAAGTTACTTGGGTGAACCGGGCTAACCTCTACAACCGTTGACCGCATCAAACATGTACTCAAAGTGACCTCATCTAGCTAATTCTCAAAGTGTCCTCACCGAAACTGAACCCCAATGGATGACGTTTTGATCCCGCAATCAGAACCGGTGACCGTGGAGGAGGACGCGGAGGCTACTGCCTCCGCGGATTATCGCGAAAGGTGGAGGCCGGGGCATCGGTCGTATCGTGATGTGCCGTATGAGCCCAGGCACCCACCAGGTCCCATCGGTCTCTCACACATTCCAACTGCCACTGAAGTGTTCCTGTGGTTAATGGGACCAGCTCTTAGTCTCTGTCTATTCGAAACAAATAAGCATGGCGCTTCGAAGTACGGCAAGAAGTGGAAGACATTAGGATTCCTAGAGTTCCTCCGCTTCCTGGCCTGCTACTTGACCACTGGGATCGCCAAGAAAACAAACCTCAAGTAAGGCAGTACGGTTCTACCGGTGTTCTGATACTGCTTGCTCACAGTTAAAAGCCTCGCATTATTTTTGTTGCAGGGCCTATTGGGGCGACTCCACCCGTCTGTCCGCGACACCTGCTTTCGCTGAAACCTTTACGAAGACACGGTTTGACTGGATTCTGAGATCACTTCATTTTGAGGACAATAACTACATCAAGGTGAAGACGTCTTTTATGTGAAATTTATTGCGTTCGTTCACATGTTCATTGATGAGGACTTATCTGCAACTATCTCTTCTCTATTGCAGAGAAATGGGCTGCTGGACCGAAACCTCTTCTTTCGTTATGACCCTCTCGCCAAAATTCGCCGATTCTTCAACTTGGCAATGAAGTCCTTTGTCGACA
>JASAMW010006861.1:0-18353 GCA_030247985.1 Epsilonema sp. ZAB3_2
AGTAAAAGTCACGGGAAGGCTGCTTTTCGCGAACCGTTCGCGAACTGCACTAGTGCAGTTCCCGAACAAGATGCGTGCGTTCGCGAACAGTGAGGGAGCGTTCGCGTACTGTGTAGCGCAGGAAAAGAAAGAAGAACGAAAGATGCAGCGTGGGAGCGTAGCATGGTTGCGGGGCGAAAAACAAAAGGAGCAGGAAGAAAAGAAAGGAAAGGGTGCAGGAGGAATTGAAAAACAAGCCTATGGCCAAGAAATGAATGAAGGGCTTGAGAAACAAAAGACACCTCAAATTGCTGCGGATTTTTTGAAGGGGAAACGTTGTTTTTCAGCCACTTAGAATCAGAAAATTAGTCAACTAGCTGGCAAAGCCAAGTCAGGCAAACAAAGTGCAAACGTATGGCAAGATTCATTCAATCAATAGTCATCTGTGCTGGAGCACTGACTATAGTCTGTCCAGCAAGAGATGCCTCTGGATTTCTGGTATTGCATGCGCTGCGGAGTTTGCATTATAGGCCTACTTTTGCTGCATGAATTGAACATGAAAACACAGAGAAAGACAAAGGCCCAAAAACAACTCTCACTAGACAGATTATACTGTGCAGGCTCTTCAGAACGTCGGCGTTTTTCTTATGAGCAAGAAGCGACAAACAAACTGTCTTCGATGCTGGTGAAAGAATAAAATGTCATTCTATTCAATTTTTCTGCCCTGCATTGCTATTATTATTGCCAAGCAATTTGGTGCCTCTGCTTTTCTTACTGCCCGACTTTCGTTAGGCCTACTGCCCTCTTCTTCCTGCTCCCATCTTTCCGTTTTGTTTTTTCTCTCAATCTTCTTTCGACTGCACGCGAACGTTCGCGAACTGTCACGCGTGAGCGTTCGGGAGCAGCACGGGAGCGTTCGGGAACCGTTCGCGAACGTTCGCAAACAGCCAAATTTTTCGCGAAAAGCATCCTTCCCGCGACGTTCACTGTACATGCCAGTAAAGATTTTATGTCTTATTGCTTTTCCTCTTCATCCTGAACAGCAACAACAAGTGATAATTTCAGCTGAAATTTCATGATTTCAAAGCCGATATTTTGAAGCAAGGAGAAAAATTTACCAGATGTGCCAGGGAATCGAACCCTGGATCTCATGAGTTGAAACGGCTGATCATAATGGAAATCATCATTGAATGGGTACTACATGAGAGCGAATGCACATGTGAGCAAGAATAAAGCATACACATACGTACACACTTATTCATAACACTGCATGGATCAGGCATACAGAAGCAGGCGAGAGGCAACAAAGGTCATGGAAGAATTTTGTTCACCATGATTGGGAAGGTGCGAAAGTATGCCCACGCCAGTCGGTCTGCAGCAGATTGCGCGAGAGGCTGTCAACTCGAAGGGGTAGCGAGTTTTGGCAGCAATGGGCGGTTGGATGGAACCTTCTGGTTTCTGAGCCGTCAACCCCATAAGCATCTGCAGACTAGTGAGCCTCTCGCTCACTTTCTTCGTGCTCCTTAGGAGCACTTCTCCACTGGTCTTATGTTCGTCTCAGAAAGCGCAATCGCTGGGATCCCTCCCCTAAAAGTTTGGTGACTCACACGCAACGCACAAGCCCGCCCGATAAGTCAGACAACAGGCACCAAGAAAATCTGCGCGCCAGTTTTCCCACCATTCGTTCTGCGTATATAACCGCTCCTATACACTTACTCATCACGTGAAATCCGCTAAACCTATGACTGCGTAAACAGACTCTAGAGCTGTCCGAAGGACCAATAATCGCATTGTACGATTTCAAACCGTTTTGCATGTCGCGCATTTTATTGCGTGCGTACGTATTGTATATGTAGGCATGCATCATAAAGGGCGAACGGAGGAGGACGACGACAAATTCCCACCAGGATGACATTCTTCTCCTTTTCAAACAGTCATTATACACTGCGCACCCGACCAAAGAAAACGGCCCATAGGGACCTCAAAAGGCGAAACTCAAACAAATCATTCGCTCACTCATAATACTAAAGACGCCAACACATCTAGGTTTTGCTCAACACAAAGGCCATGCCGTGTACGTACATGATCCTTCGTGTTCATTTTGAGTTGGCGCATGTTCAGCTGTGTGAAAAGGATGAGCTCATCACTGCCGCGTGCTCACGTAAGGACCCCCCAACTACGCATGGAATATATCGACGTGTGAATTAACACACAGTAACACATATGAAATACGAAACCAACGCACGGCATGCGAAAAGAGAAACGATTGCGCAACGAGGAGTAACTCGTCGCGTGATATTGAGTACGTACAAACACTACATCTCCAGGGTACTGAGAACAAAATGTAGTACGTCAGTCCTCCTACTGTACGTAACGTAGGTGTAAATAACATACATTGAACTCGTGAGGCAGCGAAGGAAAATTTGCGCGTGAAAGGTTTTCGTCAAATTTATGTTGCTGGCTCACCGCCGAAATTTATGACGCACCAACAACATCTCAGCCGACAGGTCCGGTAAGTTCGCACTTTGTAAAGTAAAATATGTACTTTACCTACTCCGCAGGTAGGCCGACATGCGACAAAAAATTCGAAGAATGCGCTGCCATTCAATCTGTTTGCCGTCGCTCCCGACTCAGATCAAGATTCAACAGGACACATAAATGGAGAACACACAACAAATAGTGCCACATGCTAACTCTGCTTGCTACCGATACATAGGAAGCTCGCTTCCCGCCAATCAAAAAAAAAACGAGACCGCCGGCCGAGTTCAAATAAAGCTGCCAGCACACAAAAGCTGCAGCATTCCAAGCAAAGAAAACATATTGCTTACTGACTTCTCACGTCCAAAGCGAAGAAGCAACAAACAACCATACAACGTAATATGAGTAAGGTCGCTCACTGTAATGTAAACTCATTCAGCGTCAGCGAACGTGTGCACAAAGAGAAAGGTCGCCGTTGTCATGCTCAGCAAGCATCGCTATTCTTGACGCACAAGCACAAGAAATACTAATACAGCCTCATATTCCGCATCCAAATTCTTGGAACACGCCAAGTAGGGCAAGAAATGAGCTGGATAGGATACGCACCACTTCTCCCAGGCAAAATCTCCTAGAGTACAGCAAAATGGGGGTGTGATGAATAGCAAAACTGACAGTTTGTCAGCCAGCCTCTGACTTTCCATTCTCATGTTACAACAATAGCAGTAGTATGTATAGGTATGCAAGGCGTCTAATTTGATATAAGCAAAAACTGTTTGTTGAATAGGAGCGTGCGCGAGTGAAAATTGCGCGTGTGAACTGAATGAGGCATGGGCTTTTGAAATTCCAAAGGCGTTCGCTGAACAAACTGCGCCTATCGCCGCCCACCCTGCCAATCCAATCTCTATCGGAAACACGTAAAGTAAAAGCGCCCGCGTACGTAATCCTGCCAGCCATGCCACGTCGAATTCTTGCGCATTCCCTCCCCGCATCCTACAACAGCGCCTCAGCGTAATAGAGACCAATCCACAACGATAGAATACTGCAATCAAACATGGATGATGATCGGACCGTAAAAGTCGTCTGTCACCAAGGACGACCGACACCATCTCACACTGTAAATTCACGCTCACAACAGCCATTTCATCACTCACGTACACATGCACGGCATGCGTCCAATGACTGAATGGACAACAGAGCCGAAGTTTTGTAAAATCACTACTATTACACAGTATACATACATATGCCAAGCAAGGCAAGGCCAAGGCTTCAAATAGCACCTTTTTATCAAACTGTTCCCTCTCAGTTCGCTCTGATAATTTACCGTAATGAGCGCAATTACGAATATAAATAAACGTACCTATTATCGCATCGGAACGAAAAAAAAAAGCTTAGGCTAAAGCCGACAAGATTAGAACAAAAACGGCAAACGGAAGAAGAAAACGTGTATCGATCCAGGAAAGCGAAAGGAGAACAAGGAACTGTTCTTGGATTATGAATATATTCAATAACAGGCAAGATACAAACGCGTGCAAGTCAAACGTCGACATAACCATACCTGGCTTCAAATTTTCCTTTTCAGATCCAATTGAGCCGACCCCGAACCGATTACCAATCGTCATCTTCAGCTTACTCTTGAGCATATCGTAGCTGCTCATTCCCCAATTGCTCGCAACTTTCTTGAATGAGCCAACTACTCAGTTAGAACAGGTAGAAAAATATTTCGCAATCAGCGCAGGTATGCCACTCAGTTCGCAGAAACTTCGCTACGCCCACCCAGAAACTTGGTTTCCTTTTGTTGCGAATGGATGAAGAGGCAAAGGAGAGAATAGCTTCTTCCAAACGCAGAGAAACGGTTTCTCGTACACAGAAGCAGTAGACAATAATTCCACGGGTGCGCTAGCTGATCTGCTATCGCAACCATCCGACAACACAACAAAACACTTCTTTCTCCCAGCCGGAGTACGCTTACGCACATACAGCGAACTGCCGCCGCTGGCTGAGCGCGCGCGCGAGAGAAGTCTCGCCAGCCAGCTCCCCACTATTCAAGCGTCTATCGTCTACGTAGCAGTTGAACCGCTGCCAAATGCGCTCTGATTGGCCAGTCAGTCAGGAAGCTCCGCCTTCGCGCCCACACACACTTTCCACGTTCAATGCACGTGATGAGTGAGAGGAGCGGGAATTTCGCGCGAGAGGAGTGTTATTGATCGCTCCGCGCGCTGGCACATGTCCCCTTCTGAGAAACGAGAACCCAACCCGCGCCCGCGCAGAACATAGTTGGCATTTCGCCAGCAGATTGAATGAGTTCAAAGACACGAGGATTGTGACTGGGCGCTCTTCCCTCTCTTTTCTCACTCGCAATGTGTACACATACTCACTCATTCCGCCCGCCTTCCTCCACCACCCGCAGGCTCCACATAGACAGCCCCAAGAGGTGCGCGCGCACACAATAATCACACCGACTGACTCACACTCACACCCCCCAGACTCGGGCGCATTTCACAACAAACTCACTAAACACAGGCGCAGGCAACAGGAGAATCACAAGACAAGACAGCTGAGAGGGGGAAAGAAAGAATGCATTGCGAGGGAGCCAGTCCGTCATCAAGCAGACCTCCACCAGACGTCCTTGGAATTTCATTATCCCCCAACTTCATGCACACGCCACCTCATACAAAATGACTGACTTTCCTCCCTATTCTTAGTCATGCAACTTACAACTTAGTGACAGGCAAGCAGGTACCACACTTATCAGCAAACAAAATTCTCTTCACTGGTATGGCTGGTGCTAGAGGAACACACACTGACTGACTACACTGCAATGTATGATCGCATCCATTTGCCCACTTTCTTATCACTTCTCATAAATGCGAATCGCCAAGTAGCATGCGAATCGCCATAAATGCGAATAGTAGGTACAAATCGCCGGAACGCGGAATGAACAAGATGATGATGTTTGACTACTGCAAGCACGCCCACCTACTGAGTGAGTAAGTGCAAGGTGCAAGATTTTGACTGACTGCCAGAAATTTTGGTGTTGGACGGAGGAACATAAGTTTCAATCCTTTACTTGGAGGGAAAAAGTGCCGAAATTTTTCGGGACGCAGCGATTTCTTTTGTCAACTTTGATTGGGTGGTTGAACGAGGAACAAAAATTCCATTGCAGTACAGGCGGCATTTTCGTTCCTATCCACTGCCTCCGTTTATGCGAGAAAGAATCGTCACTTTACTGACTTGACTTACTGCAGCATCTACAGTAGTATGTATGCACATACCAGCATACTGCGCAACGCATCGGTGGCTGCATGGCACGCTGAAAAGTACAGTATGTGCAAAATCACTCAGCATGCCTCAAAGAAAACGTGCACGATGCATTCCTTCGCCTATCTGGTTTATTTCAAAAGAGTCCCAACAAAATGGAATATGTACGAGAGGTACTATCTAACCCAGCGTTGTACTTGCATGCACGCCCTTGCCGACGACAAAACGACATTTTGGAGTCGAACTCCAGCAAAAAGTTTGTTCAACAAAATCGAGCGCCTTCACTCTAGTCGTTTTTTGCGAGTCCGTCAGTGAATTTGTGTCTTCGGGGCCCACTGACGCCGCCGAAGCACAAAACAGTACGCAAATACCGATCGCTGCTGCACTGTTTCTTCGGTGCTGTCACGAGGATGCCGAGCGTCTTGCCTATTCATTCTAACGCGCAGTCATCTCAGTTATGCAACGCAAACCTGCTACTAACTACGGTATTCCAGATACGATGAGAAACTCTCAGCAATTTCACATGTGATTGCAACGCCATCAGGAACGTGGACAAATTGTCATTTCGCTGAAGGATTGTTGCGAAAAAGCGACTTTATTGCCCGTTACACAACCCAGAGCCAATGCGAGAATAGCGTTGAATGAGGAGCCTGAGTGAAACAACAGACAATATGAGATGGAGCACGCCATTGCATACTACGAGTGCTTTACTTACGTATGCGCACGCGGTGACTACAAGGGTGTGGCAAGAGATAAACGGGCGGGTTTGGACAATTTTATATTTCTTTGTCAATAAATTTTAGAGCCGTTTTGTCCCCCCAAGGGCAACAGTTGCACCAAGACGCAGCAGAGAGGCAACAGATGGGTCCCAGACAACGACAAGAACGAAGTCCGCTCCTTTCATTGCCAGCCTCCTGCTACTAGGGTAGGGTTGTCATCCAGTCTGTCCCACTCCACATACGTATACATCCGTGTCCGTCTCGCCTTTTCCTCTACAGCGGACACATACCGTACACAAACACGTGCACTCACCAAGCCGTTTTTCTTCAGGACGGAAGATAACCCGATCGCCCATCATCGTTACTATCACCAATAAGGGCGCGAGCCTGGATGGAGGAGGGGCGAGGAGAGCAGGACACAAACTTTCCCGCGCAAAAACTTCAATTCAATTGACTGGGTGGATAGTGCAGGGGATGCGCGTCATCGGGTCACTCGTCATTGTGCTCCTCACTCATTTCGTACGCAGCTAGCTGGGACCTGGGCAAATTCGGCATACCTAAGTAGGCGGCACAATACATACAAGGAAGGTAGGTAGAAACTACAACAGGTAGGCGGCATAGATGTGTACGTAAAGGAAGGTGGAGGTGGCAGGCAATTGAAGGTATGTACCTACAGCAACTGTTTTGTTATACTGCAGGTGCTATCGTGCTCCCTAGAGTAGCATTTTCCTGTTTGTTGAAGCTTGTTTTCCCCGCTGATCTCTCTCCTCTGCTTCCTTCTTCCTGCACTTTGGCCCGGACTATTCAGCCGTGACTACGCCAGTGAATCCATTCAATTCGTCGCCGTTGACGTAGTGTTGCGCTTTTTGCGCACCGACAACAATGAAACAATCGGCGCACCTGTTCCTCCTTCCTTACACTGCTTCGCTACCAAATCAAAACAAGCGCCCGGAAAACTGAATGAATGAATACGTCACTAGCCAGTTGGCCCGAATCTGGGGTATGTGTAGGCGCAGGAATACAAAAGATTTTTGATTGCGTAGTCGCTACCGTAATCTTCTCCGTGCCTAGAGCAAAGAGGGTGCATTTGTCTCTCTTTCTTTCCCTGATCTAGTCCTCTACAGAGTTAGCTAAAACGCTACCTGCTTCACAAGTAATCGTTAGCTTGCGTCGAAGCGTTCAAAATTGGCTGCGTATCCTGGCTACGTGCATATTTGCATTTAGCCTAGTTGAGATAGCATAGGACGATATCGCATCGTACCTGTTGAGCTGAGGAATGCAGTAGGGTAGGGACGCGCGCGTGAACAATGCGGGGCCCGGGAGAGACGGACTTGACTTTCACACGTCAGCGTTCCTTTTGGCAGCGACTCAAGTCACATGTTTGCTCAGGTAGCAAGCAGCTAGGCTATATCGAGCTGCTCTCGGCTTTCGGGCGAGAGAGAGGGGCGGGAGTGAACTGTTGATTTTGAGGCTTATAGCGCAAAGAAGGGGGCGGGGGGTGATGCTGCAAGGTCAGTCAGTTGCTGCGTTCCACTTCAGCTTCGTCACGAAAGGACAACTTGGCTCGCTAACTTCGCCTCATCTCATCCCACAGTCGCCAGTCTCCGTCGCCCCTCTTCTGCCATAATGCCACGCGTTAGCGCAATGCAATGACGAATAGTACCAACCAGCCCAACCGCTGGTGGTGGTGGTGGTTTTTACTTTTGCAAACTGCTCGATACAACAAACCCAACTCTACTAACAGAAAATCTCAATGAGATCAAACTGCCGGGGGTATAATGTAGTTGTACCGGAATGATTACGATAATGTACGTACGCAAATATGTACTTAGTACGTATGTAGATATACATAAATTGTAAAAGTCCAGCATAAAACAAGAACTGTGTAGTAGGTCATTTGACAAGCTGCGGTCCGGAAATCATTCGATTCAGCTCTTCTCGCTCTTCTTTTCTCGCCTCCTCCTTCCTGGCAAATCCACGCGGCCCGCTGGATCAGCAAGTAGCGGGATGTGAGGCTCCATGGCTCCGCTCCTCAATAAACTCTGCCGGTCGACGTACCGCACATGCTTTCACTGAACGTACCGTACATACTTTATGTACATTGAGACAGGGTACGGTGTATTGTATTGTATGCGCCGGGATGTTGTTTCGCCGAACAACAGCGACGTCAAACAAAACAGCGGGCACCTCATTACTTATGCGCTCTGTGATATTTCATGTTATTCGCCTTTGCTAATTTAATTAGCTCATTCAGCTAACTGCAGCAATGAATGGCGTACGAGTATTTTTCCTTGAAGCCAGAACGTAGTATACAACACCTATAAACAATTAGTAGGGAATGTTGCAAAAGCGTCACCAGCATGGCAACACATGCAAACATTGCAGCATGCTAGTTCAACTTGGCGCCATTGATATTGACGACCTATTCTCTTCTCCATAGGAACAGCGTCACTTTACATACTTCTAGTTGAAAAAAAGTTCCATTGATTTCCACATATACTCATGCAACTAGTAAATGGAAGATGGCGACAATTCTAATTCACGTTTCCCTTCGCCAGAAAATGTGTCAATAATGGGGGTGGGCAGTTGGATGCGCAGTTTATACTGTTCGATCATAGCAAACTTCGCCGTGTCAATAGCAACAACCAAAGTAAGAAAGAAGATCGGAATGAACACAAGCGCATAGCGTCCATATATTTTGACAGGAAAATTGGAGAAAAAGCATGCACAGATTGTGTATGAAAGCTTGCAGAAGCTCACGAGCTACGTACCACAAAGAGCATACCAAAGCACCCAGAGTACCTAAGCTATAGCGGCCTACATATGGCAAGATGCAAAAGGACAAACGCATATGCAGTGACCACAACATGGGTGGCGGACCAAATGCATAAGGACCGGATAATAGGGATGAGGAGCTAGCCGGTCAATTTGAAGCCGGACAAAAGTCATTGAACGAAAGCTCAGTAGCTCACACAGTAAGAGAGTCAATAACTGGTAGAGAGATGCTGACTGTTGTACGTACCTACAGTATGTATGTAGACGTACTGTGCTGAAGCTGAACACATGTACGTATGTATGTTTGTATATTACATGCTCACCTGTTGTACCCCACTAGCATAGTGCAAACTGCACTGCAGGCCTGCGGTGCGTGAATGTGGGTGCGTGAAATGAGGGGGTGGCTAACAAAATAGCATCGCGCTAGGCCGATTTAGATCTGTGCCAAATATAGAAATAATTGCCATCCCAATTACTGCATAGCTAACAATTTTGCAGCACCTGTGCGCCAATGCTTTGCTGTGTCTGACTGGGAGAACTACAGCACTCTCAGCAAGGCCACAAAGACTACCGCACAGCATCACACCAGGCACGCAAAGCACAGCGCAATCAAGTTATGCCAAAATAGAACTTAAAATTACACCCGCCCCCAGACTATAAATGATACCACCGGCCAGCAAGAATCTTTTCGAAGCTAGACAGTTTCCCGTACAACCATGGAACTGATTATATGCAAGGAATACTAAGATGCACGCTGATGTAGCCACACATCAAAGTGCACAATGGGCACTTTATGAGAAGAGCAAGAAAAGAGAAACATATTCGTGACAGGCCTATACATGTTTGGTGATGGAACCGTTTCTCTGGCACTGCAGTAAACAGAGGTTGTAATTGTAAGGAGAGACAAGTGTTGCCTTACCTATTGGCATGCGCACCGCACCGTCTGTCCGCCTCCTTGATTTATGTGCTTATTGGGCAGCTGCGTTAGTGCCAACAAAGCTTCTTTTTCCAATGATCCTCTTGGTAGTGACGCAGGTTGAGTGGGCAGTGTTAGCTCGACGCAATCTCCGCTCCCAACCAAATTTGTATGCAAAAATATGTAAACGAACTTCTTCTGTCTTCACAATCGGGGCTTCTTCTGTCTTCCAGCAAATTCTTCACTAGCAGCGGGTCCAAGTTGCTAATCAAGTGAGCGTACGTATTCACATTCAGGTCGACGGACGGCTTTTTTTAAGCGTAAGCAGGTCGCACGTAAGGAGAGGCACTACTTGCCAGTTGACACTTGCAAGATCGTCGTCCCACAGGCTTCAGTCAGTCTTGACGCATTCACTGCCTCCTGTCAACCACGCACATCAATTCATTCAGTACGTACGCAATAGCAACGAGACTGATGACGTCAAGCTTCGGAACAGTTCAAACGTCATGCAGTGAGAACGGTGAAAGCTGCAAAAGGACCGACGAGTCGTACGTACTGTAACTGAACATATTAGAGTACGTTCCTTGAAGGTAGGATAAAGACAAGTACTATAACAGAAGAATGCAGCAGTGAGGTAGCCGGGAAATAGCAACAGGAAGGAAGGAGGTGGCAACAGAACAGGTGCAATGCAGTAAGAAAGAAACGGCTGGCACCACCAACTTCAAACAGCAGTCACACGGTAAAAAGTGGGCAAAGGGAGCGAAGGTCAGCACCCGATGCGGACAAAGTTTGTTTTACGACGCGCCAAAAGAGTCAATAATCGGTACTGCTGCCCGCTTCTGCTCAGCATCAGCTTGAGCTTACGTGGGCGAATGAAAGCTGTTGAAGTGAGGGCGCAATAGGACAATAAATGTCGCGTTAGAGGCGCCAAGTATTATCGCTATCGGTGACGGAATAGCCGCAAAGACGCATCAGAAGTTGCAAAAGAATGTACATAAAAAGCTGCAAGTGTCAAAGTTCAGCGGTGTAGGAGGTCAAAGCACGATGATCCGACGTTCAAATGTGACGCCATCGATGCAAAATACGTAACCACAACAAAACTGGGGACAGTTGGAGGAAGCAAGGATTGGAGGAAGTCTAATAGTCGTTAAAAGACGACCCACGTTTCGGCTGTCAATGGTTTACTACTGCTTTATCGGATAAATTGAAGACGACGGCAAGAAAAGAGGAGAGGGAGAAGAGGAGGCGAGCACCGTACGAGACGACGACAGTACCTAACCTACCTGCCAGTACTGTACTCTTACTGGTTGTGCCCTAACTTGTATGTGTACAGGTATCCATGCATGTATGGTGAAAAAGGAGAGCACATTCCTCAGCCGCCGCCGCCGTCGCCACTCCTTTCTCATCTCGAATCACCAGTCAAGAGACGGTGAGCCAAAACTACGGCACGGCAACCATCCGTATCCACTCTATTAGTTCCTATATGCTCTGGTCGATCGTATGTACTGTAAGTCGCGCGGTAATAACGTACAAACGCTGCGTACAGAACGTGCAACAGTATCCATCCCGCATGTACTCATGCGGTTTGTAGGACGGAGAGCGCGCCCTAGTCAAGTTAGAGAAGCGTAAAGAATAGTCCCCAACCAACGCTTTAGGCACCAGAGTCGACGAAAACGGGAGCGACTGCCGTGCGCCCGCATACAGAGAACAGAACATTTTGTACAGTCTGCACTCTGCAATATGTAGTAGTAAAGTGGATAAAACTCTACAGTAGCAGAATGGTATACTCGCTCAAAACCGTAAATGTGCAAGAGCGTCGACAAAACCAGATTTCTGTCTGTCAGCTATTGAAACAATAAAAAACAGTCCGGAATTTGACTGACTACCGTAACAAGGATTTAAAGAGTCGCAACTGTCGCCCCGATCACCCAAGCCGTGTACAGTGTGTAGTACAACTACATATTTGCGAGTCCGTAATTGGGGTCGTTTGTATTAGTAGACACGGGCGACTGCCAAAGAAATGAAGAGAAGACGACAGGATTTTCAACCCAGCTCGTTAGACGATGACAACCAATAACACAGTAAGTAGCACCGCCGGAGAAGAAAAGAAAACACTTCCTTGTTTGGTCTACCGCATGCCATTCTATCTCATTCAAAACTCGCCAAGTGGCTTTTTCTTATCCTGCCTAAACTCAAAACTGTTTCATGCAGAACCATGCGGGTATGTATAAACGCACAGTACGTAAGTAAAACCCATGCTACTGTACTAAATTTATGCACTATTGCATGTGTACTTGAAAATGGGCTTGGTGGCACCGACGGCATGAAACCAAATCAGAAGAAGCTCACATCCAACAATAAAGATAGATACTGTACACGCACGGTACGGCTGGCGTATAGGGTGTCTGCTCCAATTATTATCAGGTACGTCGGACACAACCTATTATAGCCTCCTCACAATGGCGAAGAATATATTGAATGAAACAAGAATGTGTTGTTTGTGATTATATTTGCATAGATCCCAGTACTGCACATGCGAACATGTGTGTATCAGTATGTCCCGCCTGTTGCTGCATCCGTTCCGAAGTAAATAAATATGTTTGTGTTTGGGGGGACAATGGACGCATCATAATTGCAGGTGGACGGTCATCCTGTCAGTTTGCAATTTTGCATCCAAAGCGATCGTCGCTCATGCGAACAATCGTTTGTGTTGTAGTGGACAGTGGGCATTGGCTTTCCCAGGCCAGCAGATAGGGCGGTATGACGGTAGATCATGACATCTCTGCCCCATTTTCTGCCTGTCATTATGTCGGATTTTACGGGGTTGTCTGCCATTGGCTTGCGCATTGTGAGCGGCATATCTCATCGGTCGGAAATGTTTGATGTACGACAGTGTCAGGCTCTGGTACGGCGGTAGATGACGACAGACGGCTGGATCACAATCGAGTAGCCTTTCCGGTTGTCTATGTCGAAGTGACCGGTCACCAGTCGGTGCATACAATGCGCTCACGTCGCATACTCTGCTGTACGCAGGTGCGGTGAGTTTATTACCAACCTAATTCTAATCTACATACGTATATGGCGCGTTGGAAAGAATATGTTTGAAGCTTGTTAGCCCTATTTCATTGCACTACAAGTTGACAACCCCATCCACCGAGAAATTACTGCCCAGCCACGGACCTAGCAGTCCGTAGTACCGTATAGTCTGACCAACGAGCGCTTGTTATGGGCGTAGAGTACAAAACTCCCATAGCAAACTCTGGATGGACGCGACACACTATTGACCACTTGCGCTCACACTTTTGGGTGGTCGCGAGGTGGCCCCTCGAAAGTTTAGATCGATGCTGACGTGGTCGTCGACGTCGTTGCTTGTCTTTTCTTCCTTTAGCTCGGCTCCTTTTCCGCTCCCAGATGCCTGAACGACGTCGAAGTCCCCGTCGGCACCGATCAAAACTTACACTATAAATACAACCGCACCTCGCGACCACCCAAGAAGGCTTCGCGCAATCTGGTCAATAAAGCGTGCAAAAAGTCTGATCATAGTACACGGGGTAATACGGGCCATCACATCCTATCATTCTGTTGCGAATGCACAAAAAACTGGTGAATGTGATACCAAGAGACGATCCTTGCTTGTAAAGATTGCACAGTAACCCTGATGCTGATAGACCCATGCAAAGCGAAGATAAGTAGGTAGCTAGCTGGCCCGAACTACCCCGTACTTTCGTAAAGCGGTGTAAGACTAATCGCTGCTGACCAGAACGGAGGGCGCGCATGACTAGAACGCAAAGCAGCGACTTAGCCTTACAAGGAGAACAGCGAGTGCGAACTTCCGCTTACGGTGGCAAGAGTGCGTCAGCTTGTAGTGGAGCAGGCGTGGCCATAAGCCTTAGTCGACGAAGAGGAAGCAAACGAGGCTTAACACGCCATTGACTAGCCATTTAGATAGATGCCACTTAGCAAGATAGAGCCATTAGATATGCAGATAGATAGCCATGCCATGTAGCTAGAGGATGCAGGATGTCAGCTTTGTAAACCACAACCTTTTTATCTCCCAACTGTACATCTTTACATCATGGACAGGTATATACAGAAGTAGGCTTAACACACATAAGGGCGACAGCAACAAGAAAGAACGCCCGTCACACGTCAACTGGATAGACAGAGAGCACGAATGAAGAGAGTAAAAGAGAGTGAGTGTGCTTTATATACCTACTGTATACTGAGAATATCGTACAAGTTTAGTCTACTAAAATGAAAGTTGTCACATGTTCTCCGGGGGTTAAATTTTTTCGTCCCCGAAAAACAAGTACGAATTACGCATACAATTTAGGAAAAATGAGAAAAGTAAAGTAGTAGTATTTAAGTATATATATATAAGAATAAAAATAGCAGACACGCATATTATGTACTGACATATGTACATTCGTAAAAGGTACGTACAGTATACACACAAATAAAGATACAATGCAGGACATTATAATTTTGGATCTAAATTTACCATAATAAATATTCATTTGGAATAGTCAGCCAGTACACAGGGCATAGGAACACACGTACAGTTTATTCTTGAACGTCAAAATCTTGGTCACAAAAAAAAAACGGCACTTGTAAAAAAAATGTTGTTCCACACAATACTTGAATACGTACATAGCTGTTATCGCCCCATACTGCTTTGCGTATGTACGAGAGAGCACCAAACAAACAACCAAAAAAAAAGAACTTCCTTAGCTCCGAACGGCGAAAATTTACTAAAATCAAACTCACCTAATACACATTTACATAAAAGTCACTACCTAGGATGTACGTACGTATGTTATACTATATATATATATAAAAAACCAATACATAGGATGTATGAATGTACATACGTTGCTTTCTTTTCATTTTTCTTCCGCCGCACGCCGCATGTTCTTTACTTTCTGCCCAGCTGATTTTTCTGCTGGATGATCGTATCTTCCAGGCGCATGCGCTGAAGGCTCAACGTCAGAGCTTCTTTCGTTTCCGTGGCCGCGTCGCTGGCTGCGGCGCTGACGCGGCCAGCCGCCTCGTGAGAAATGCGGCTGGGGCACTTCATTTGGTTTCTGTGCCCCATGACCGCCGTCCGGTAGCCAACCGGGATTCTCTCCTGCTGGGGGCGGCTGCGATCGACGAACCGGCGGGCGGCCTGTGGCAGCGGCCCCGGGTTCCACGGGTTCACGATTCGGCCGCTGAACCCCTCCGGCAGTCCGAAGCGCGCATGCACGGTCGTCATTCCGCTGTGGGGATCGGTGATGACGACCTGTTGTGTGAGGACCGGTTCCACAGGAGGAAGGGGCGGCTCCGCTTCCTCCTGGTCCTTGAGCGCGTCGTCTCTCGGCCGCCTGGACGGGTCCGCCCCCGTTCGTCTCCTGCGTGGCCTGTAGGCCGCGGTCGCCGCCGTCGCCGCCGCCGCCAGAGTCAACGCCGAGAAACCCACGGCGGCGCTGTAGGCGTTCTGAGCGCCTGTGAACAGAAGAGAACTTTTCATCTGTACTGACACCGGCTTTATTGTGAACAGGCTGTGGAGTGGGCGGTTTTGGTTTCGAACCCTGAGGCGCGGTCTCCGGGGGTTGACGACTGCCTGTTTGTTTGGGGTTGTATGCCTTCTTTACCCTTGAGGCGTGGACCCAGAATTCCGGGTATTTTTCCCCTGAAGCGCCTTTTTCAGCACTCTGCACTTTTATGCGGGGGAGATGTATGTCCGTGACAGTGTACGGACCCGAGAATTCATGAAAGAACTTGTGGGATAAGCCCTTGCGAATAATGGGCGTGTACACGAACACTGAGTCGCCACGCTCGTAGGTAACAAGCTTAACCCCTTTGTCGTATTGTGCCTTTTGCCTAACTTGTGCATTGTCATTGGCCAGTTTGCCAAATTGTCTCGCTTCCGTCAGCCAATTTTGCACCAACCGCGGGTAATTTTCATCCAGAATGTGATAAAAGTTTCTTGGCTGTTGGAAAGCGGAGTCAATTGGCAAGCGCAGCCCCCGCCCATACACCAGCTCAGCAGGGGTATATCCGGTGCTTTTGTGAACGGAAGTACGGTAGGCCAGTAAACAAAAGGGGATAAACTTAGGCCAGTCATCCTGTCTAGTGTTCAGGTAGTGGGACAGCATGTTTATTAGTGTCTTGTTGAAACTCTCCACTTGGCCATTTGTTTGCGGACTGTAGCCTGTAGTGAAGAGCTTCCGTGTCCCACATATCATGCAGATTTGTTTTACTACTGCGGCCATGAAGTTGGAGCCACAATCACTCAATAGCTCCAGGGGTGCACCGTGTCTGCATACTATCAGCTCCATAAACGCTTGCGCAACCGCTTCCGCTGAGGCGGTTTCCAGTGCGATTGCTTCTGGCCATTTGGTTGCCACGTCAGTAAAGACGAGTATCCAGCGTTTCCCACATATGGACTGATTGAGTGGGCCGATGAAATCGACCGCAACACGGTCAAATGGAATGCCAGATGACGGCGCTTGTGTCAGCGGCGTGTGTTTTTGCAGCTTTGGGCCTTTGCGTGTTGCGCAACTGTGGCACTTTTTACAGTACTCTTCGATTTGTTGCGACATGTGCGGCCAGTAAAAGCGTCCGCTGATTTTTTTCGAGCGTTTTTTCAGCACCGAGATGTCCGCCAAAGATGGAGTCGTGACAGGTCTCCATTATTTCTGCCCGGAGACTTTTTGGTGCCACCGTTGCTAGTGTAAACGGAAGAGACAGCTTTTTGCGTCTTGCAAATTCGTAGTACAGTACGCCGTCAATGAGATAGTATTTGCTAGCTTTTTGTTTTGCTTCGGCGTACTGTGGGGAGTCGATTGCTATTTTTCCTTCCAGGAACTCGATGATATGTGCTAGCTCTTCGTCCTCCCGTTGTAGCTTAGGCAAGTTTGGTGGCCCATATGGCAGGGTAGTGACAGTGTTCACGGTTTCTGGCGGGTTTTTGGTCGGTGCTGTTTTGTTTTTGCTCGTTTTTGCACGCGGTGCCTGTTCGTATGATTGCGCTTTTTCGTTACTCTCCCATGCGACTGGAAAGCTTAGGCAATGCTTGTCATCGAATTCCGTAGTTTCCTCCGTCTCGATTGGAATTCTGGACAGACCGTCTGCGGCGCCGTTTGCTGTTCCTTTCACGTATTTGATTTGTAGGATATCAAACTGGGAGAGATACAGCGACCACCGTTGAAGCCGAGGATTTGTGCTTTCTCTACTGTTCAGCATGTACTGTAATCCCTTATGGTCCGAGGCCAGGATAATTTTGGCGCCTAAGAGAAGCACCCGGAAGTGGGCGCAGGACCAAACCAAGCAAAGCGCTTCTTTCTCCACTGTACTGTAGTTCTTCTCAGCTTTGATGAGCGTTCTGGATGCGAAAGCAATTGGATGATCCTGGCCGTCATCCTGCGTTTGAGTGAGGACGGAGCCTAACCCTTTATTGCTGCTATCGCATGTTAGCTTGTATGGCCTGCTTGGATCAGGGAAAACGAGGATGGGGGCTGAGCAAAGGGCGTCCTTCAGCAGCTGAAATGCCTCCTGATGCTCTTTCTCCCATTTGAATCGCTTACATTGCTCTTTTTGCAGCAGAGAAAACAACGGACTAGCTATGATAGAGAAGTTTCGGATGAAACGGCGGTAGAAGCTGCATAAGCCGATAAAAGCGCGCACATCCGTCAGATTTTTCGGCACCTGAATTTCCTGTACCGCTTTGACTTTGTCGCTATCGGGCGGATTCCTTCCTTAGCAACTGTGAAACCGAGGAATCGAACTTCATTTCTGACCCACTTGCATTTCTCAATTCTCAGCATCAAATTGTGACTACGCAAGCATTCCAACACCTCACGTATGTCCTGAAGATGTGCTTCGAAGTCGTTTCCCTCTAGTATGTACGATCAGGTCATCGAGGTAACAACAAGTCTGCTTCCACATCACTGACTTCAAGCATGCTTCCATCAAGGCCTGGAATGAGTTTGGACTAGTTTTGAGCCCATAGGGCAGTTTGAGATACTCAAAGAGGCCAAACATGGTGGTGAATGCAGTCTTGTGTTGATCCGCTGGGTGCAAGTGCATCTGCCAAAAAGCTGAAGCGAGATCGAGGGCCGTGAAGTATGTGGAACCGCCGACAGCGTCAATCAGATCATCGATCCGCGGTAAGGGTTATTTTGTGGCCCACAACGATGGAGTCATTAAGCTTGCGAAAGTCCCCGCAGATTCGCAATGCTCCATTG
>JASAMW010006862.1:0-21334 GCA_030247985.1 Epsilonema sp. ZAB3_2
TTCAACGGCGCAAATTGGAGTACATCAATGCCACGCAGCATGTAAGTAGGTACATACATACATACATACATCATACCCATACCATACGTATGTACAACATGCTTCAATAGGGTATTAGGCGCTACGGTACCTCATCCTCTTCCTCTTTCTGCAGAGATTACTCAGTCAACTGCAACTCGCAAAAGCTGCCATATACGTACGTGTACATTACAGGCGCACCTTTCAATTTGCTGGAAGTAGTAGTGCTGGCGACTCCTGATGTGGGCAGTTGGGATTTGTTGCTTCCGTTTTTTGATGCGGAGGAAGAAGAAAGAGAAGGAATGCCAGAATTAGTGGACGACGATGACAGCTGATTGACGTTGCTGGTTCCTACAGCAGCCGCATTCTGAGCAGATCTGAACGGAGAAGGCAGTCTGAAACATGCAAGCGCACACATTCAGCATAATCACCATCATGTCATGCAGCAGCACAAACCGCATTTGAGCTTCACTGAAGTAGCATTCTACTAACTCCCACCCCACGAAGTGTATGTTTCGACATTGCATAACGCACGTCCACGTACTGTTGTATGCATGTATGTACATTCGGTACATAACGTAAGATAGACTACATAAACAGAGAGCTACGCAGTACCACTATGACTCATCCGCAGCTCATTGCTCAGCCGAGCTTTGTAGCTTTTGGCAAAGAATATCCTAAAGACATATTCCGACTGCGGCTGTTGGCATGATGTATGAGTCAGGTCTTTTGACAAGTTCAGTGCACTCAAATAAGGCGTAAGCAGTGAAGCAGTAGCTATGGATGGATGGCATATGCAGTACATGAGCAACGAGCATTCCCAAGCCGAAGCCACCATATTCTTTCTTGTGTGCAGGCGTGTTTTCGCTTCCTTACCGGCTGTTGTCGTTCTGTGCAGCTGAGCTCATCTGGGCTGGTGTTGGAATGCCAGTGCTGGCAGATGACTGAGCAGTCCTCATCCTGAGTAAAGGAGAACCTGTGGTGGGAATGTTAGCTGTTGCAGACGGAGGCAGATGCTTGGGTGAGTTCTGTGCAGCTGCTTGCTTCAGCATGTTCTGATTGTTACTGGCCAAGGACTTCTGCTGCTGTTTGAAACGAGAAAGACTGAAGAACAGACCGAGTATGGACTTCAACTGGCCCTGATGAATATCTGCAATGAGACACAACCAGACAGAATGAATGGACATATGGAGCTTCGCATGGAGATGTAAGGGATTTCGTGAGTTCTCTTGGCTCAAACCTGAAGCTGAGAGTCCATCCACATTCACTCCAAGGCTCTCCACAAACCTGAGACAACTGCCAATATTCTCAACCTACAAACACACGCGAAATATTCACTTGACATACGTACACACACACACATACATACATACATACATACATACATACATACATACATACATACATACATACATACATACATACATACATACATACATACATACATACATACATACATACATACATACATACATACATACAGGCAACGAAGGAACCAACCCACACGCTTGCACAAACCAGGAAAAATGCATCGATAACACAATACGAAAAGAAAAGCAACTGGAAGCTGACCGGCCTACTGATTGAGCCAACAATTTCGCCCATTTATCATTTGCTTCATATTATCCAAGCTAAACTTTGAAGGACGGCCACACCATCTGACCAATCAAACCACTTAGCAAAATGGTTTCAGCCAATAAATAGTTCCTGCGCTGGCACACCAGCACGAATACTCTTGATCCTCAGTGAAATTCCACAGTTGCTTCAGTATTGTCTCTGAAGCAGGGCAAGGCAGTGCTAGCCAAAGGCCATCATCATCATTCTTTTCCTTGTCTTGTCTGCCTGCCGTTCTTCCGTCTGCCGTCCCCGCCATAAGGAAACTTTTCCATTCTCCTTGAAACTTCTATACCTAACTTCTCTCTCGTCCCTCCCTTCTTCCCCTCTCCCTCCGGTAGGAAGCTGACTCGGAGAAAAATTGGAAATGGTTTATCCGCATCCGCTCCAGCAACAAAAGGCCAACACACAAAATAACTTCCACCCACACTCACCCACAATATTATAAATATAAAAAAGGCAAAGCATAGACAACTCAATCATAGTGTACGATACGTTTGGCAACATTTCTAAAACAAATGCTTACCACTTGAGCTGAATTCTTGGGCTTGAGTCTTACGTCGGGAACCTTTTCACCAGCTGAAACATTGTCAAGTTTACATTTCAATTCCACCAAATTTCAAAGGCAAGATAAGATACCGTCAGCAATGCTGTTGGCGTTGACTGCGCGTGCCACCAGCAGGTTCCGACACACACTGAACGCCAGGCAGAGGGAGGGATAATCATCTAGCCTCCTTGCGCAATAAATCCATCTATCTAGTGGAAGGAAGCCTCCCAGTCCCACATTGTCAGCAATTTGGAAGGAAATTTCAGTCTTACTGGGCTGGGCTGCTTCGTTTTTCAAAGCGCTAATTTTACTCACCATGTGGTTTTTATTCGTTGTTGGTCATAAATTTCTGCACAGACTGCCCACTTTTCCGCCTCCGACCAGCAGTTTTTGGTTGTTCAGTTTCGTCAAGCAGAAGGCTTCAGTTTCAACTGTCAGACTGCCCAATGACAGCTCTCTCTGACTAATGACGCGACGCCCTCTACTAAGTCGAGCATAATATCTTACCGGATCGCATCAAAAAACAATTTCTTTATTGTTATAAAAGATCAAACTTTGACAGTCAGCGCCAAGCCGCCAGCTGCTGTCACACAACAAATTTGAATTTCTTAGTTCTCAGGCATTACGTATGTAGCAAAGGTATGCTCGGTACATGCAGTCTCCCTTTGTGAAACACCGCCCGTTGCCCGCCCACGTGTGTGTAAAGTATGACAACATCTCCAGATAACATCCTAAATGCCATTTACAATAAGCGGCTGTTGCACTGCCATAAATTTTTGTCAGTCAGTGGGCGTACGCAGCTCGAGGGCTAACAGAAGCCTGTTCCACCCATTTGTCAACATGTAAGCAAAGCACATCCGCAGCTTACCAGCACCAGCAGGCTGATGGCAATGGCCACACAAAAGTGCTCAATCGGCCACCTAACGTTTTGAATCGCCAATGGGCTTCAAGATGGCACAATGCCATCTTTTCTCAGCAACCATCAATACTCACTTGTTAGCTGCTCTCTCTCGGCTAATGCGAATTATTGTTTCTTAGAAAAAATAGGTGCGGTAGCACGGCTAAGTGCGCTTTGGGCAATCGCATTGCTGACGGCAAAAAAGACTGATGAAAATTGTTTGCAACTTACTGACTGACTCGACGACGTCGATGAGCAGAAGGGAGTCTTGCATGTCCTGTTGAAGATCCACAATGAGCTGGGACTTTTGACATTTCTCCAAATAGTGATTGGCCCAGTCGGTGTAAATCTAAAATATTCAAAACGTTGCGTCTTCAGTCAACGAGTGACGACAGGAAATGTTTTGACGCCTCTCACTCAAATTGACTGACACCCCATCGAGCTGACACGACCTAGAGGCCTCAGAACCAAAACGGAACAGAAAAAGCTTTTCAGATTCCCCGGGTGGACAGCGGGTGTGGTCAGATGAGTTCTGCCAGTCGGTCACTTTTCTTTGCTTATGTTAGCACGTAAAGCTTTCAATGGGTTTCTCTAACCACTATGTTCCATTGTACTGCTCTGCTAACCACCAACCAGCCAACAACTAGTACATACATACTTTAGCAGCATTCATTGATGCCCACAATACGTAGGTGGGCTTTAAAGCTGTTGGCCCATTAGCATTTTAACAGAAACACAACAAATCGGAGGCAGTTTTCTTTAAGCGTCTGGTTGCTATTGACACCCTCATTTTATGCCGACGCCCCGGCTTGTCTACTGCATAATGTCCACTAAATTGTCATACTAGTCTATGCAGCAAAAGCGGCTCGTTAGAGCATGAATGAATGAATAATGCCGGGAGACCAATACAATGCGTCCACTAACCCGTCGACGAGATTTCGCATCTCGAGCTGGCCTTACTTTTTGTTGGAATCTCTCGTGAAATATCATGACGCCAACCTTTGCGATGTCCTGCATGTTGTACACGATGACCATCAGCGCAGGGTTTACAGTTACACAAGTGTTGCTTTCACACAGGAGAGGCAGCTACATGAGAGATAACGTGGCGTAATATGCTCAGTGGTCACAGGAGTGCACACAGAAGCAGAGCAAATACTACATGGGGTAGTGGCGCCTTAGCCGCCCACCTCCTGCGCATCATGTCAGCAGTGAGGTAGTCAAATGGGAGCTCGGCGAACAAAAAAGCTTTATGGTTGTTTACATTGGAGTTCAGCGGTTCAAGTGGGATGTGGAAGGAAGCGGTACATAATAAGGGAAAATTTTCGAGTCGGAGGTGCGAGCAAAGGGCTTCAGTTCAGGTAGACAGTGGAAGGCGGGATAAGAAGTAAACAAGTTGCGCGGAAGGATGCGCGCATCCGTATTCATCCATCCATACGACCTGCTGCAGTAGCCAGTGGCAGCAGAACAAAGCGAGTGCTGAAAGCAGCTGCACGGCATCATCCCTACTTTGATTCATAGACAAAAGTCCGCCCTGAAGAGCACCGTCATTTGTTGCCAGCTTACACGATAGCGGCTTTGCGAAGACTTATGCGTACACCCTCGCATAGCAGACCGATGTATCATCTCATAATCTTGCAGCAGACAAAAAGAAACGCTGCAGCTCATAAGCAGCCGTGCTAATACATAACTATGAAGCTCGTAGGATTCAGCCGGCAGAAGCATCAACAGTTGCTGCCGCCAGCTTTTTTATGAGCGCCGACAATAGAAAATAGCAGGAAGAATCGGAAGCCTGTGGAATGGACCTCCCTTGTGAGCAAGTTCGAGCAGCAGACACAGCATATGGACATGTGAAACAAGCTTTGTTTGGAAGCAATTCTCTTATCGCCACCCAACCGTTGTCAGATGAGACATGAATACGATAGCAAGAGCCAGCAGCGTCATAGATCGTAAAAGCACAGGCCCTTTTATCCCACTGGATGGACGCTATGTCGAGGCTCCTACCGTACATATCGTATGTACATGCATTCGCTATGCATATAATGACATTCCGCTTCACGACGATAAGTCACGAAAACAACCAGCAGCTCTTCTCTCTCCTCCCTCACTAATAAACACATTAGATCCCAATTAGAGCACATATCATCAACTCAACCAGCAGAAGCAAGCAATATGCACATTTGTACAAGTGCAGATGTAGAGCCCGCGAAAAAGCATTGGCCTGAATCTGAATGCGAGATGCACTCAGCAAGCGTACTGCTGAGAGGAGGATGCCGGTTGTGGTTGGCTCTCAATAGCTGACACATGCGCAATTTTCTATGCTGCAAGCTCATGCCAGCTAAAACTGGCGATACTCCACCCGTGTCACGACACCAGAGACGGTCCATAAATCATGCTTCCGTGGTGGCTGCTTAGCTTTCAGAAGCGAACGAAATCGTATAATACTTTCAACTGTCTAAGGTCTAAGCAACTTACGCGCTCATGTGCTCTTGTCTTCTCGAAGTTGATTCGTCTCACACCACAACATGGATAAGAATTTTCAAGAAGCTGAGCAATGCCTCGGAACATTTTTTGCCATATCGCATCTCAGCAGCTCATTTGTGCCCATTTGCAAAGCAGACACTAAAAGCGTTTTCCTGCAAACATGAGCTCATCTTGAGTCACTATGCAAACAGTCTACTCAAGCGCATATTATGTGTGTACATACATACATACGCATGCAAGGACCACTTCAGACATATTCGATTTTTGCCCTCTCAGTTATCCCGATCGCATTATTTCCATATTATCATATGTAGCCTATATATAGGGTAGCAAAACGCTAAAACTTGTATTTTACTGTAAATACGTTGAATGTCGCTATTTTCGTACTGTTTATTTACTGCAAATGATTGTTACAATTTTTTAAACTAATGACAAGTTAAGCTGCCTTTGAAAAATGCCGCAGAGCTGTTTCAATATGGCACAGCCTGTCGAGAAAGCTGAAGCTTCGACGGTAGAAGAAATATGAGCCACTTAGCAACAAAACAGCTGCTACAACGATGCAAATAATTATCGTAAAGTCTGCCGTAATAATCAAACAGTGCGTAAACAAAGGGAAAAAGCAGACGATGCTTTGTGCTTTTCCTGTTGAAGTTAGGGCAGGTTTCTCCTTTGAGTAGTCAGCGGCGCCAGCAATAAATTTGTGCATTGTCCCTCACCACAAAACAAAAAATTAAAAGATCGCATGCCCTTGAAAACTTTTCAAAAGCTCCTGACAAAAACTGCAGCACGAATGTCAGCAGTTTGAGTACCCTCAGCCCTTGTGTTGGTTGACAGCTTTAAGAACGCACATGCCAACCACGAAAAGCCGATCTGAAACTTTTAGCGCAAGTTTCGCATGGGAAAAAAGTGGCTGGACGCCGGAGATGAAACAGATGGGATGCGGCGATGCGATCGGATGACGTGACACGATACAATCTGACACATGGCTGACAGCGATTTTTTTCGGGCGGAGAGAACAGCGAAAACGCCACGTCCCCTCCTCAGTCTCCGTTTACTCATACAGTAGCAAGAATTCATAAAGATTTCAGGGCCTCTAGACGAGTATGACGGTACTATTCCTTCTGAATCCATTATAAATTCTTGACAGTACGATATTACCGATGGACCGTCCCCTTCGGCTACTTTCTTTCACACCCTTCTGTCAATCGGCGTTCAAGGTCGGAAAAGAAGAAGAAAAGTGGCCGGCGTGCCAGCACAATAAAGACAGATCCATCATCTTTCTTAGTTGGGCAAACCTCATGCCGAATAGCGATTACAATAACGCACCCTCACAAGTATGAAAGGCTCACAAACACCAACAACGCAAACCCCCACTACTACTTACTGACCAAGGAGTATAGCGCTACTTTACCTACGTCGGCGGCTGAACGTACAGGTTAGGTACAACTCTATGGTGCACGCACCGAAGAGGGATGCACAGACAGCAGTAAATCACGTGTACGTATGTACGTACACTGTACACTGTACATACTGTAAAACAAACGTACTACTTACGCTCGCAGCATAGGAGAGTAGCACATACTGTACATGCGAACTGTACACCCTACGTATAGGTACCCTAGAACTTACTCGAAGTAGTTCCGGACTAAAGCATGCATTGTCAATGGGAGGTTTGATCACTGTCACTGGGTTGTCATGAACTCTGACGTGATGATCAGGGACCCATGACATCGGTTTGATGCCACTGCCACTGCGTCCATCCAAAGACGTTGAGCCACTCGGTCGACCAGAGATTGGATGGTAGCTGGGAATGGTAGAGACGTTAATGTTTTGTCGAAAGCGAGTTGTGCTATGCTTCAACATGATCCTTCAGCATGGGAATTAGTGCAACGAGGACCGTACAACATGCTTCTGCGCAAGATGCAATAAGCTGCATCTTCGTCGTCATTGGGTCAACAACCAGGTATAGAAGGAACAACAAAGCGGTGAGTTGAGCTAGTTCTTCAGGAATTTCAGACGGCCGTGGCGGCAGTGCACATTGCATAGGGGCAAAACGGCACAAAAACGCAAGAACGCAGCCTCCGGCTTGGGCGACGACGTTAACGCATAGAAGCATTCAGTGGCAATAAACCGATCATTCATTCGCAGAAGAGAGTTGCTCGGCTGGCTGCTTCTCATAAAAAAGTCCGACGACGAGCTCACAATACCTGAGAGAAAGAGAGTGACTGACTAAGGCCGGTGTTTTGTTGAGCATTGTTCCCTGGAATAAACAGGACGATCTTCCGTAGCAATGTGTCATTTTTTGCCACGAAATCGTAAATAAGTGTGACAAGTCAGCAGCTGTCGACGTGTGTGGCTCAACAAAAAAGATACGTAGTACATATTACGCGAGGTTTTTACTACGCACGGGAGTCTGATACAAGTTTTGCGGCTGTGAACAGAACACCAGTCACCGCCATCACATTCCAGCTGATGACGATGAGGAGGGTGTTGAAGGAGGAGGACGAGGCAGACACCAGTAGTACGTAAAGAGAAGTCGGCAATAAACGAGTACATTACATACATACAGTAGTCTACACAGTACATACGTACGTTGCCTCAGCACAAAACTAACGAAAACAAGGTGTCTTCTTTCTCTTTCACACCTTGGCGCAACTCTAACATACTGCATCTGACTGAGGTGACCGCTGCGACAATTCCAGAAAGGAAACAGGATTTCAACGACACTTAGCTTCCACTTACAAGCGCAGGCAGCGTGGACAAATTTGCGACACTTCTTTGGACAGCAGCTTTTTTCGTAAAATGCGACAGTTCGGATGGATGGATGGATTGAATTTTGTCACTCGAAAGAGGCGAAGGCTTGATAAGCAATGAGGTGCAGTTTTGCATTATTATGCGTGCGTGCGGCCACTCAATTCGGGCAGAGAAAGTTATCGGCAGAACGTCGTTGACCGAATTCTCGTTCAAAGGCGGCAAGGTCGGTCAGTTTCAAAGGAAAACTCGCACCTTTTTGCAGCGGTCGTGTCAAAAAAAGTTGCGCAGCGAGAAGTTCGACGGCGGTGATCTATCGCGGCATCCATAAAATATTGTTTCCTATTGATTGTTACGCCGTTCCTAATCACGCAGCGGGATGCAAAAGGTATCGCGGTAGAAGACTAATTTGCCAAATCGGCGCACCGCAGTAAATTTCCTCTTATTCAGGTGGCAATAGATCACACAAAGACCTTCAGTTCCCTCCGCCTCTTTGCGCACGACGCAAACAACCAAAACCGACCAAGCCCTTATTCCGATTCGCGACAGCCGACGCGCCGTAGCAGCAACAACAGTTTTTGTGCGCCATCTAGGCGAAACTGGTCCCATTTCTCAGAAATGTCCCACTTGGGATAAGTGCAACAAATTTTATGGGGTTTCCTTCAGGCGCCGTCTTATTGCAATGCATAATGTTCTACACATTGGTCGCCTACGTCTGAGTATTGGTAGATGACGGGAAGTACATACTGTACGTAGTAAGCATGCGTATGTACATAATCTTCACCGGAATACAAATTTTAAAGCCCTATAACTAAAGGGAATACGGTAGCGGATATGGGACGAAACATGGTAAGTTATCTCTTAGTGGTTGACAAATTTATGAGATGCAAAAGACGTGGCTATGGCTCCTTAATGCGGCTATACATAACAACAGAAAACGTTGACATGAGCCAAACGCAATAGCCAGTTGCTCTATAGTGTTCCTTCTCCTTCTCCTTCAACGACTACCACAAAGCGCAGTTGGAAATGTAGCCCTATGATGGCGGGAAGGCGGGTTGCAATAAACGCGTTCAGCTTTAGACTCGTACACATTATAGGAGACCGCCAGAAGCTGCTGGTTGTCACAAGCTAAGCTAGACTTCTTGTCAGTCAGCATGACTAATTATAAGAAAATTTTCGGTCTATTTTCGTGTCTGATAATGAAAATAAGATGCCACAAACGCAGACACAGAGAGGCCGCCGCTGCCCAGTCAGTCAGAGTCAGCCTCGCTGGCAGCAGTAATGAGATTTGTGCTCGAAAATTCATTAGGATTTTCGAAATATGCAAAGAAGCTGAGCTGCCAATCCTGTCAGCACGAGTAGAAGCGAAAGAAGAGCCGACATGTACCTATAGTATTATACACAAATTCCTCGGCCTTCTGCCTCTCTTATGATCTTGTAAGAGATGCATATTCCACTTTGATCCGAAGAAGATTAGATGACCGAACCTGAACGCATCATCCAAGGAAACATTTCGCCACACACCGCAAGCAGAACAACAACAGGTTCTTCTCAGAACAAGAATACATAGCAGCCTGCAGCCTTACTTCAAAGCCGAAATATATACTGAGCAAGTACATAAGCTTTAGCTAACTGGAACAGAAAACAGACAGAAGTGGACTGCATCGTAGACCCGCACTGGAAAAGCATAGCAGTACATACGCGGCGACGAAAAAAGGCGCACACTGCACAGCTAATATTGGGCGAAAGCGGATAATCCAAAACAAAATAGCCAATGCGTCACTGCGCTTTCTGCAAGAGAATGTGTCCTCATTAGCTGCATATTCCCACTAATTAGCCGCAACCAGCCCCTCAGCAAGCAGCCACTCGCTTTCGCCAATGATGATGGAGTCTACTCCTTATACCAGTCGGATAGACAGAAACAGCACGAGAGGAGACATATTTCGGAAGGAATGAATCACTATAGCAAATCACATCAAGTGCTAATCATCATCTGGATATGCGGTTATAACCAAAACACGGTTGCCGCACCGTATCTTTGCAATTATTTCGCACTTCACTGGCACGAGTTGCGTCACCAAGTGACGCTAGCTCCAACGGTCTTTGCTGACCCACGCTGGTCAGTAGAAAAGGGTCTCACAAGGGAGAGGTTTCGGCTTCTGTACATTACATACACCCATACCATTGGATTCATGCTGGCATAGGCAAATGTGACAATTGCAGTAAAAAGCCTTACCGGATGATTTCTTGAAGGAAAAATGTCATTGAAACAGCTCCTAATGTGTTTTACTAAACTGTTGTAAAGTAGGTAGGTACTCCACCGTCCCCCACAATCACTGCTTTATAAGAGGGAACGGGCTGCACTGATCAGGCGAAGCAAAAAGTCAAAATGAGCAACGAAAACGCCGAGCAGCGTTATATACGTGTAAGCAGTAAGCGTGTAAGCATCAAAGAGTTAGCGCCTCATAAATCTCCTCTCAGCGGTGGTCATATTATGGCAGCTGTTTTTTAGGGAGCAGGCGAAAACAACATTGCCGGATTGAAAAAATAAACAAAAATGATAGCCAATAGTGGGAGACAAGCTCGAAGGAAATAAATAAGTTCAATTTTCTCATTTCCTGAAGCAGGAGCATCGGGAATTTTTTGCGCAACGTGGCGCGAAGTCGATGCTCGCGGATTCAGGCCTTATTATTGCTCAATTTATGAAAGCAACGGACGCGCTCGCACTAACATTACAATTCACCTGTTGGATTAGATGTTGTAGAATTTCATTGCAGATCGCACCTACCTGTGCTATGCTGGCACATGTTCGCTCCATTACAAAAACGTGAATCATCGGATGTCTGACCGAATTTCAGTAGTGGAAAAAGCCGCATCCCAGAACTTTAGCAAAAAACTGGCTACCCAGCTAAAAGCAGGCTGCGGAGCTTTTTATTAAAATTACAAATAGGCAGACAGACACATTCATCTTCCATTATTACCTGGGGTTGCAATCCGTTATTTCTCCCGGAATCTTGCAGCATCATAGGTAGGCTATACGTAGTTTGATCATACCAGCATGTCAATAGCTCAACGTACCCTTACGTTCTCTGTAATAGTGCGTTCGCATTCAAAAATGAAACAACGACAAAGCAAAGGGAAGGTGCCGCGTGTCCCAAACGAATATGAATGTGGTGCGATGAGCAATGTGCCACTGACCCCAACACAGTAGCATCAAGATGGCAGAAAGGTGTGATTGGATGGATTGATAGTAAATTGCACCAGCAGCACGGGCTATGGTTTCCGAAAAACAAATTGGGACCCCACCGAGCTTCTGTTAGATGGGTACCATTTTCCTTCGCCAGGACAGGACGATATGCACATAGTACATACACTGCACGGGCACATGTATGATGGATGATCAGCAGTCGGTCGAGGCGTTATGTTTGGGTAGGCCAAGCGTGAAATCTGATATAATGTTGACCTCTGGCCGGCCACTTAGTGGGCACCTGCGTCAGGTCACATATCCGCCATTGATAGGGGTGCGACTAACTGCTATGTACTGCGAGAAAATCAAATACACTCACTGTACTCAATATCCGCCCCTACGTTGACCCTCGAAAAAATGGTGCTGCTGTCCATTATGCGAAGTACTCGAGTTGGAGACCTGTGGTTCGGTTCCCCACTCAAAAAGTAACAGTTTTGCACACACTAGAAACGGAAGCAACTCGACAGGGGGTCAATCGTGTTCACACAAAGGAAGCGGACAAACGTTTTTCATACCGGTATGAGGTCCTTGTTCGACTTCACGTTGACGGATTTTGCTGACGACATTTCCATCATTTTGGTCAGAATCAGGTCCAAGAAGGGAAATAATGAATGACGCTAATTTTCACGGCGCCAATGCGAGGTCAACAGTTTCGCTCCTCAACTAAGAAGCCAGAGACAGAGAAGAATAATTGTGTTTTCCATCTTTCACCCTGGGTGGGAGGAAAAAGTTGGCGATGCACACTATCAGCATCAGATAAGTGTCAAATGTCAGGCAGACTGCTGCGACTGTAGTGTTGTTCTTCCGAACCCGCGTTCGTTTTATCGCTACCGGTAGGTGTGCGGCAAAGATCAAAAGACGGTCGGGTTTCCTTACCTACCAATCCTCTTTATTCTTTCAACAACAGACCCAACTTTCCATCTCCTTTTATGAACTTCGGAAGCCCCATAATATCTTCGCTGCAGATTCCTCCTTCGCCTTGACATCTTTTCTCCTTCTAACAGAGCTGACGGGGTTTCAGATCTCCATTTTCCATATGCAAATGGTTCGATTAATTCAAGGGCACTACTGTCTACATCTACGTACCTGTCCCCTGTCATAGACTCAATCAGCGAGATAAGCGACAATCGACAGACGGGGGTCAGCGTCAGATGTCAGACAGTTGGTCCATCAGAGCAGAAGGAAACGCCGGTAAAAGTAGATGTATCTGAAATATTCAGAAATATCCGAGCGGTCAGATGTGCTAACGTCATTCTAGAACTGGTCCGCATTGAACGATGAATGCGAGAGACAAGGAAGTTCGCAAAGTGGGTGGTCACTCGCGGTCAACACATTGGGGCAGCGGCCGAATGAATGAATACCACCTAAAGTTGGGGGTGAGGTGTGGAAAAACTAGTCCTCCACAAAAGAAAATGCGGTATTAACACGCCTGATAGCGCGTGGCTACTGCAGTAGCCAAAAAGCCATCGCTCCAACATACAATACAATACAGTACTACCATATTTGCACTGTGTCAGTAAAAATACCTACGTCGTGCGGTGAGAATATTGAGACATATTTCTTACCCTAGCTATTGGATACACTACAGTTTCGGACATATACGTACACAGTACATAGATACTACACATGCTCGACAACGACCCGAACCCCATCACTTCGCCACTTTGAGATTTTGGAGCATTTCGAAAGGAAAAGAGAAACACGCCAGTCTACTACTATATGCGCGTATGCACAGTATGTACAATAGGTATGTGATGTTCGAAGGTAAAGCTTCCCAATCAGATGAAAAGCGGCATCAGAAATAACTTTAGTCAATTGGGTTTTTCCCTGCCGAAGCGAATCTTCCTTCAATTGGGTGACGGCAGATATTTCATTTGGAAGAGCGGATCGACGCGGCAGTTTTCATTGTCTGCCCGCCAAAAGAAGAAACAAGAAGCTCCTTCTATTTCGATCTACCCTCTACACAAACCCTTGCAATCTTTTTTCCGTGCGCCTTTTCGTAGCGGCTTTTCGTTATCGCAACAAAACGAGTTAGTACCACAAAACCCATGTCTGTTACCAGTTCATCGAAAGTGCGAATTGGTAGCATGCTCAAGCTCACTTCTACTACACACGCAGTTAGCAGTGTGACTGCATGTACGTACGGTAGGACCGTTTCTGAAACCATGACTGGAAATGCTTTTGGAGAAAAGCAAGATCTGGAAAGTGCGATTGGGCGACACGCAGTCTCTCTAGGCTTCTTTCAAACCAAGCCATAGACGAGGCTGGAAGAAGAATAGAGTCAGTCGTCTTCTGGTTTCAGGCACAATTCGAGCAAATTTATCCTTTCAGACTTTCTTTTCTTTAGCTTACTACTCACTCAGTCTCAGTCAGCACTGCTCGTACTCTCTTCTAGTACGTAGCTACAGTACATACGTACAATACTGTACAAGCTGAGCAGCATGAAGCCAGCCGGCGGAACAGAAACGGATGCGCGAAAGTTATTCAAAACTTGTTGCTACAGCCGCCGGCTAAGGCCGTTTATCAGGAAGAAGCTTAGTAGCTGAGGCCGAGAGAGCCCAGAGGACTGGAAAAGACCAACAAGGACGAATGGTATGCGGTTGCGGCCACCCAGCGAGGAAATTGCCCGACCGCTGCCGCCGCCGATTATACATTCATCATACGGCTACGCGAACCGAGCTAATGCAACTCGTAAATAGTAGTTCTTAGTACGTACGTACATGCGCCTCCACGCTAAGCTTGCCTTTAGAAGTGAAGCGCGCCTGTTGTTGGTGAGGAGTTCGATTACATGTCGTCGAGGGCGGCTTCTTGCTTCAGCGTAATTTCGGGGGATGAGGCGGACAGAGAACAGGCAGACAAGCCGACATGGGCATCGCATTGCCATGTGCTTCTTCCTCCTAGCTCTCTGCTTCTCCTCGACTTGTTTTGTTTCCTAGCGGCTGTCGACAGCCTCGTCACTCTTTCCCGTCAGCCTAATACACGCAGAGCGCAAGCTGAGAAAAATCGATGGACACTCCTGGAGTGCTGAATGACCACAGGTCGTCCGATGAGAAAAGAGAAGCACCGACCGACCACTGACCGTGCCATGCCGTGCTACTGGCGGACCAGTTGCTTCTTTTGTCTATCTTTACCAAACTCATCAAGCGCATCAAATCGTGATGGGAAGTCTTTCAAGATTATCTATCCAAGGACATAAAGGCGTTCATGCGATTGTCAGCAAGCATTGAAATAATGGAAATATAATAGAGCCTCAGTAGTATAAACCCCTACAATTAAACACAGTATAGTCCTTACATAGTAAAGTCTAAAAATAACATCGACTTCGTATAGCGCGTAGGCATCTCAGATACGTACGTATGCGTACATGAGTGGTTTTTGTTTCTGCTGAAGCAAGGAGTCCTATGTTGTATATTCTGCTGAAGGAAAAAGTGTCCGCAACAGTTATCTGGCCTGGTGGTCTGCAGACTGGTCTGGTGCTCGACCGTCTTTTCTTCAGCCATACACAAGTAGCTACGTTATGTACATGCACCTCTCCATTAATCCTAACTTATGACGTGGAGTGGACGCAAAGCAATTTCTCGCAGCTTCCGGATCACATATACGCCGCACGACGATTGACTATCTGTCAACAAGGAGGTGAGCCACATTTTAGCTGGCCAGCAGGAGAGGATAAGCAAGCACAGCTAGCCATTAGTTACTCTACGTATACTGTTACATCAGGGATGCATTATTTCATCAAAAGAATAACGCTTGCCAATAAACAAGGATAAGCGACCACAACTGAACTGCACGATAATGAACAATGCGGCTTCGTCTCGTAACATCTCCGGTGCACTCAAAACGGCAATCAAATTTTGAAAACTGGGAGCATTTTTCATGACGCTTCACCATAAACAAGGCCATTAAGACCACGAAAATTGCGGAAATATTACAATATTTTAGGGCGCTTCCTTCCAATCGCAATAACGCCAATAATGCGATTTGAGCATGCTATGCAACCAGTTCGAACTGACACCAAAAAAAATAAACACTGAGCAATGACACTTATTGAGCAGGATGGATTGATATCACTGATGTCAGAGTAAAATTTACCGGTACTTTACCCGGGTAAAATGACCAATTTTGGACCGGGTAAAATTACTTTACTTTACCCGATGCAGTGGCTTATCGGGTAAGGTTTACCAGTACCCGGCGGAATGGACGCTTACCCGGGTAAAAATGCTGAAAGTGCGGGTAAGTACTGCTAATACTTACCCGATTTACTCGGCCATACTTTCTAGTACTTACTCGGATAGATGTACTCAGGTAAAGCTTGTGCTCTGGACAGATTAGCACTGCTTGGATCAATTTCTGAATCGGTCAGACGATATTATAACGTACCTATCTTCCAGTGTGTACACATACACGCTGGGTGGGGTAGGTACCTATGTTATATGGATTGTAATCTAACGCATGTGCATGTATGTATGGGCGCATAGCAACCAATTTCAAAGCAAAAATCCCCTACCTATGTACTTACTCGATTTTACCCGGGTAAAATGCTTCACATGGGTTTACTTTACCCGTTTTGACAAGGGCCGGGTAAAGTTACCTTACTTTACCCGGGATAAAGCATACCCGGGTAATTTACTTTACTTTACCCGTTTTCACTGAAGACCGAGTTGACATCAGTGATTGATATGTCGCCTAATCATAGGACGGCGCAAGTTTTAGAGCTGTGTCGCCACAGAGTTCCTCTTCCTCGTGGCTTGGGCGTGACGATTTTGTCGTCGTCTTCATTCGTGTTAGTAGTATCGTCAACGCGGGTGCCAGCAGCTGTCACTGAACTTCTGCTGATTATTTCTCTTGCTTCTTTTGGCTCCTCCTCTTCTTCCTTTTTTCTCTTTTTCTCCTCCTCCATCAATCTCATCTGCACTTGATAGAGGGTGATTCGATAGATGCCGACGACGGCGCTCCTCGGTCCCTGGCCAGCTGCTGCCAACAGCATCCTACCCGATATGCCCATCTTCTTCACGCTCCTCCAAGCTTCATCCGCCGCTGGCGACGTTTTCGCTTCCTCCATATCAGGATTCACAGCGTACTGTTCGTACTCCGGCAAGTACCGGGGGTTTCTCAGCCACGAATGCTTCATGATATCCTTCAAAGGCATGCGTAAAGCGGGTCGCATTCGAAGAATAGCTCTGACCAAGTCTTGGCATTCCGGGCTCATGTAATCTGGCAAGTAATACTCCCCCTGCAAGATCATGTGCTTCAACTCCTGCAGTGAATCTCCGCGAAATGGCGTGTTCCCAGTGACTGTGAAGTACAGGAGGATGCCCAATGCCCAGATGTCCACCGGGGGCCCTTTGTAACTTTTGTCATGATAGAGTTCTGGGGCGGCGTAGGGTGGCGAGCCGCAGAAGGTCCGCAGCTCTTCAGTGGGAGCAGCGCACACGGAGAAACCGAAATCGCCCAACTTCACTCGACCCTCAGATCCGAAATAGATATTCTCAGCTTTGATATCTCGATGAATGATGTCCTTGCCGTGCTTAACATCAACAAAATATTGCATGCAATGCAACAGGGCACTGTATTTCTCATTCGGTTGTACATCACGCACGCAAGCACTGGCATACCAGATGATTGACAGCTGCCAGAACTTGAGCAAAGATAGACCTTGCCGCATCTTCTGTCAACCGACCTCTCTCCGCAACCCGATGATACAATTCACCACCTTCTCCATATTCCATTACCAAGCAAATTCTGCTCAAGTTCTCCACAACCTATACATGTACGTGAAAAGGCCCAAAGTGCGCTACGCACAATGCTAAAAAAGTCTAATACCGCTTGAACAAAGCGGGCAAACCTCAAACAGCCTGATGACATTTGGATGATGCAAACTATCCATATTCTCTATTTCCCTGAGCAAAAGCTTTTGAGCTTTTTGGTCCAGCTTGGTTTTCTCCATGATTTTTATGGCCACTCTTTCTAGACATCCAAAGTACGTACATGAGTTATGCTGCATACAGCAGGTAGTACATACATATGCTAGTGCGTTAATAGTACCTCTGGTTAGCACGTGGACGGCAAATTTGACCTTGGAGAAGTTTCCAATACCGAGCTCCTTGCCCACTCTGTAAAAGCCTATTCGTTTGCCCAAGCTCACTTCTTTTTGACATTGGGAGTTGTTGGCTAAGAGATCCAGCATGCGCTGATAGGATGAAGCTCTTTTGGTGTCAGGACTGGGCGAGATCATCAGCGAGTTTTTGTCCACGTTTTCCAGCCCTACGATTGGTGACAGTAGCTTCATGTCCACACTGGACGGATGCCGTTCTTCCGTGGCAGCCGGTGTCGCATTCTTCTCAACAATCTCTGGCTGTTCGCAACTTTCTCCTTGCACGACCACCATCACAATTTGCATCCACCTCACCTGCGCATCTTGCACACTACTAACTTCTTAGTTGGGTCACAAGTACATCGTTGCCATGTACAGTACGTACTTGAGCTCAAGCTTCTACAGTACCGTGCAGTACAACGTGCTACCGTCGCAGCTAGAGTAGACGTAGTACAATAATTGCTAGCGCACCTAATGCTGACAGCACATGATGAAAAGACAAAGTGATGTGTCGTTGCTTTTTCAGAAAGCCGCAGCTTCTTATGCGATTTTGAAGCTGCCGAAGAATGCCCGCTGCGCTGATTCGATGTCTCATCGGGATGCCTTGGCAACGACAACAAGCGAATTTTTGCATCACACATTACCTGAAGTCCGCGACTGTCATGTGCTCAGTCTAGTATCATCTCGTGTACTCAGTCCGTAATCATGCAACAAGCAGCAGGTAGCGCTACTAACTCATAATATTCATTTTTCTCCAACATCTCCAACAAAATCCGTACCAATGATGGACACTTTGCATCTGCCATACAAAACCGCACGTACACTCTCAGCACACGAAAAGAAAATGGACCTGGCTGGTACAGAGGAAGCTAGCGCGCTGAAAACAAAAACAGTGCTTCAGAACGCACAAAATGAGCAATATAATGTGTAAAATCTGCATTACCTTTCCCCGATAAAGCATCCCAAACTTTCCAATACTTTCCCATCTGCATTATCTTTCCCCGATAAAGCATCCCAAACTTTCCAATACGTTCACTTCATGTCACCCACATTCAAACCACAGTATCAGACACAGTGCACTACACACTATGCTGACACATTGCAACGTGACGCAATATTTAGCCCCTTCAATATTTCACATGTTTCTGGCAGTGCCACGATGAGCAAGCGCAGAAGCATCAGACAGCAAGGCGCCAACAGCTTGTACTTTCTTCGGCTCATAACCATAGATGAATGTGGAAAGAATTACCGTGGAAGCTCCCATACCAAACAACCTGCGAAAGATTCAATCTTACTTTGAGCAGGTATACACATACAGTTGGTCTGGCAGCGACCAAACCAACAACAGCAACAGTTAGCATGGCATCACGAGATGTACGTACGAGCAGAGAAGCATCGTACGAGATGCATGAGATGTGTGCATTTACTACGTCCGCACAAGATAATGCTCTACATACGTAACTGCAAATATAGTGTACGAAACGAAACTTACAAGCTCGGTTGGAAATCTCCGAGCAGCGAGTAGGAGACAAGGCAAGAGAGGACGATGGATATTGAGACGGCAAAACCCTTAAGGATATTGTCCGCATACTTCACCACCAACGCAACTATCAAACCACTGTACGTCTGCAACATTCGCACCAACTATCCGAATTCAACTCAAAGCGCGCAGACAGGGTTAGTTTCCTCACACAAGAGTATTAGTATATCTGTAGGCCTAGTACGTACTAGCAAAGAGACACATCAAAAGGGGAAATTGTGTGACTGAGGTCATCCTGGTGTGTAGTCAAATGGTTAAGGCGCTCGGCTGGAACTCGAGAGGTCCGGGTTCGATTCCCTGGCACATCTGGCAAATTTTCCTTCTCGAACGTGCATATATGTAGGATGTACTACATAGGAATGTACTGTGCATGTATGTACTGTACATGTATGTACTGTATGTATGTGATGTATGTATGTATGTATGTATGTATGTATGTATGTATGTATGTATGTATGTATGTATGTATGTATGTATGTATGTATGTATGTATGTATGTATGTATGTATGTACTGTACGGTGCATGTACTGTACATACTTAGGTGGTATAATAACACCGCAATACCGAGTCAGGTCTTCGTGATCCACATCGCTTAGTACGTACGTACGTACGTACTTTAGGCATGCAATGCTAACCTGCAACAGTACGACAATCCATACGACCCAGTTGTATCCCTGAAGAAGTCCGGCTTCAGAAACCATGCTCCAGTCATTCAACATGATCATTAAAATACTGCCAAAAATGCTGAAGAATGCTGAAAAATAAAAAAAAACCCGTACAATAGGCACATCATACTGTACACAACACTGTACAGTACGTAAATGTTCGCATTTTGCAGTACGATTTCTATCTCACCAAGCTGCAAATTTCTAATCCACAGCGATGTCGGTGTGCCTTTCAAGATTCTCTCCAAATACACACCAGAAAAACCGGAGGAAAAGCAAGCAGCCAACACTGCACCTAAGCCAACCAGCTGATTGGAAAAGGAGTGAGTGGACTCCCCGTCCTTCGCAGTACTAGTGCTATCACCTGCAGGCATCTGAAAGCACGCACTTGACTGTACGTACAAATTGCATGAGCTTATGTCCGCACATTGTATCCACCATACTATTACCTGGACTAACGCAATTCCAATGACTAGCATGACCAGTGCAGCCCATTTTATCCTCGTCAGCTGCCTTCCTAACATTGTTACTGAGAACATGGCAGTAGTGAGAATTTTCAGTTGATAAGTCACCTGAATAGCATACAAAACCAATGTCGTACGCATGCCAACAAGCAGCAACCACGATTATGTATACTGCACATAGGTACTGTATGTACTTGGTAAGTTGCAGCATCCAAATTTGATAAAGCGATGAACAGCAAATTGTTCTGAATGACGTAGAGAACAGCTGGAACTGCCACTTTGCAAGTTTCTACCATTTTCTGGAAAATCTCCGCATTCAGCGCAGCATTCAACGCCGAAAAACTCCGTCCTGTACACATACATAAACAAAAAATTGCTCAATCCACAATAGGACACAAATAAGAACGGAGTCGAGTGAGGTACATACACCGTGTCATCTCTGTACGTTGTGAAGGGGATCACAAATGTACTTTTGTTTGCCAGACACCTATGGACCAGTTGTGTTGTCGCGATTGGGTTGTTTGGTCTACTCTATAGCGACCCTGTGGCCTGTGGTATTTAGTGAAACTTCAGACCGGTGCCGGCAGGGTCGTCGACGTCAATTCTTCTCTTCACTCTCTTTTTCCGCTTCCAGATGACTAAACAGCGTCGAAATTCCCGTCGGTACCTAAACTTACGCCATATACCGCGGGATCATTATCGACCAACCCAACTGCGGCAACGCAACTGGTCCATAACGTCCTCATTTTCATATTTGAACCAGTCCTGCAGTCCTATGCTTCAGTACGCTATAGTCAGTGGGACGATCAAGACCGTGCTTGACAATTTTGCCGCTCCCGTGGCATTTTAGTAAATCTGGCATTTCTATACAAGAATAGCAACCGGCTTTTCGACCCTTTTCCAAACACTCTTGCTATTCTTGTATAGAAATGCCAGATTTACTAAGATTGCTACGGGAGCGCGAAAATTGTCAAGCACGGTCTTGATCGTCCCACTGACTATATTTCTCATTGA
>JASAMW010006863.1:0-22501 GCA_030247985.1 Epsilonema sp. ZAB3_2
TATATTTTGATATGTTTGCCAATACTGTAGGCCCTACCGCTCGGGAGTTACCGCGATTCCCGCAAACCACCTCAAAAATGAGATTGGCCAAACTGCGTTTGGCAATTTTCTAGATTTCACAGCTAATT
This sequence comes from Epsilonema sp. ZAB3_2, assembly GCA_030247985.1. Classification (NCBI taxonomy): domain Eukaryota; kingdom Metazoa; phylum Nematoda; class Chromadorea; order Desmodorida; family Epsilonematidae; genus Epsilonema; species Epsilonema sp. ZAB3_2. The sequence goes on from JASAMW010006863.1 coordinate 129, forward strand.
GACGGATAACTGGGTTAAAATATGTTAGTACGAATATGAAAGAGGAAAATAATTGACCAGCAATATCTCCCAATGTACCACACCATTGGAGATTGGATTTTTGCACCTTGAAGAGCATTTTTGACCAAATGCTCAAAACTAACCGAAAGGGTGGCATTGCGGTGCGACAGCTCAGCATGAGAGTGAAAATGGACAATAAAGTGCACACATTCATCCAGAAGGTAACACCACAGAACAATATGAGGCAATAAAAGAGTATAATGAACAATACTCATATTTATGCCAGATTCTCGCTGGCTGAAGCAAGAAAAATGCAGCCAAAAAGGGAAATTGATGTGCATTTATTTTGGCCAAACTCATTTTTGAGGTGGTTTGCGAGAATCGCGGTAGGTAGCTCCCGAACGGTAGGGCCTACTGTATTGGCAAACATATCAAAAATATAACTCTTGAATTGCGTTTTCAGATGAGCTAGGTCCCATCTCTTTCTGCGGCTTAAACGGAAGTTATGGTCAATTGAAAGTTGTGCAAATTTAGGTTGGACACCCTGTACAAGAGTATGACATGACATTCATTCATGTTTGTGTTACGTTTCTCCAGTGATTTGATTAGGTGCGTAGTCATCAATCCACACTCTGTTTTCTGGCACGTTTTGGCTAACCAACAACTGCAGCTTCAGTCCAACTGCTAACGGGCTGTGAGACTATAAAACAGCATAATCTTACTTACTAGTAGGCCTACATGACGCCAGACGTCACATATTGCATGCATACACAAGAAGAAACTCACAGGGAAACAGCTTCTGATCGCGTCATGCTGTCCTTCTGTTTTCACATGAGCGATATGACCTCCAGCTGCTTGACACTGGTCAAAAGCTTCCTGATCGTGCGCTGCAGGGTTGGCTCCAATGAAATATCCTGAGCATGAGCTCTCTCCATTGTACACATAGCACAGATTATTGATGAGTGGTCCAGAGTTTTCAGCAATGAAACTTTGGAAGCAGTTGGTAGTCGTTGAAGCTGGAGTTGTGGAAGTTGTAGTTGTGGTTGTAGTTGTTGTTGTATCCGTACTGTGGTAGAAGGAACAGTGGTAGATGTAGACATTTTCTGGAGGGTGTATGTAGAGTCGAAGATGTGTCGTGGACTGGCTGGGTGTGTAAGAGAAGTGGGTACTGGAAGTTAGTTGTGATTGGTGTCTCAGTAGGCTAGCAGCTTAGTCGATACAGAGATACCGGATTCGGTCAAAATTCTCCTATCTCTGCCACAAAGGCAAGCTTTCATTGGGAGGAGCAATAATATAGCTGTCATTTTGAAGCTGAGCGGACAAGTGCAAAATTCTCTTTCTTGCAGCTATCCTTGTCCAGGATACGACAACTACAAGCACGACTACACCCACTACTACATCAACACGACATCAACTACAACCCCCAAAACTACTAGCACTCTACTACTGTGCAAATGTATGCAAAGAGTGCCACAAAAATACGTGCATGGCATGCATACCTTTTCACACAACATATCAACTGTCCCAGATGAAACGGCACATCCGTTCGTGAAGAAATCCATCACTTTACGAATGGCATTTCTTCGAAATATCAGTGATGGTTGACCAAATGCCCATAGTAGCCATCCACAAGCTTGGTCAAATGCTCTGTTACAGTCAACCAGTAGATTCTTCAAGTCGCCATGGCATGTCCAACAGGGCCACAAATACTGGATTTCTTCCAGTAAAATTCTGGAAATGGAAAGAATAAGTACTGCCCGTAATAATGACGTACTATGGCTTGGGATGATAGGAACACTGACTTTGACTCTAACTACGTACATGAAACATGAAGTATCGCTTCATGTAAGATGCTCATGCGCAATGCAGCCTATTCCATCTGCTTCACACTGGGTGAAAGCATCGGCCAGACAAGTTGTGTTTCACGTAGAAAGTGCTACATCCAGCGAAGCACTCAGCTGATGTTGGTGTCATGGTTGTGGTCGTGGTTGTTACTGGTTGATGTAGTTGTCGTAGTAGTAGAAGTGCTAGTAGTTTTGGGGGTTGTAGTTGATGTCGTAGTTGATGTAGTAAGTGGGTGTAGTTGTGCTTGTAGTTGTCGTATCACATGGACAAAGGATAGCTGCACAAAGAAAAAGAAGAAAATTTTGCAACTTGTCCGCTCAAGCTTCACAAAAATGACAGCTAATATTATTGCTCCTCCCACAATGAAAAAGCTTGCCTTTGTGGCAGAGATAGGAGACATTTTGAACCACGAAATCACAGGTAATCTCATGTATCAACGACTACAGCTGCTAGCACTACTGAGACAACCACATCAACACAAACTACAACTTCAACAAGTACCACAACTTCTCTTACAACAACCACAGCCAGTCCAACGACAACATCAACTTCGACTACTACAATAACAACCACTCCAACAACGTCTACATCTACCACTGTTCCTTCTACCACAAGTACGGATACAACAACAACTACAACCACAACTACAACTTCCACAACTCCAGCTTCAACGACTACCAACTGCTTCCAAAGTTTCATTGCTGAAAACTCTGGACCACTCATCAATAATCTGTGCTATGTGTACAATGGAGAGAGCTCATGCTCAGGATATTTCATTGGAGCCAACCCTGCAGCGCACGATCAGGAAGCTTTTGACCAGTGTCAAGCAGCTGGAGGTCATATCGCTCATGTGAAAACAGAAGGACAGCATGACGCGATCAGAAGCTGTTTCCCTGTGAGTTTCTTCTTGTGTATGCATGCAATATGTTGACGTCTGGCGTCATGTAGGCCTACTAGTAACTAAGATTATGCTTTTTTATAGTCTCACAGCCCGTTAGCAGTTGGACTGAAGCTGCAGTTGTTGGTTAGCCAAAACGTGCCAGAAAACAGAGTGTGGATTGATGACTACGCACCTAATCAAATCACTGGAGAAACTAACACAAACATGAATGAATGTCATGTCATACTCTTGTACAGGGTGTCCAACCTAAATTTGCACAACTTTCAATTGACCATAACTTCCGTTTAAGCCGCAGAAAGAGATGGGACCTAGCTCATCTGAAAACGCAATTCAAGAGTTATATTTTGATATGTTTGCCAATACAGTAGGCCCTACCGTTCGGGAGCTACCTACCGCGATTCTCGCAAACCACCTCAAAAATGAGTTTGGCCAAAATAAATGCACATCAATTTCCCTTTTTGGCTGCATTTTTCTTGCTTCAGCCAGCGAGAATCTGGCATAAATATGAGTATTGTTCATTATACTCTTTTATTGCCTCATATTGTTCTGTGGTGTTACCTTCTGGATGAATGTGTGCACTTTATTGTCCATTTTCACTCTCATGCTGAGCTGTCGCACCGCAATGCCACCCTTTCGGTTAGTTTTGAGCATTTGGTCAAAAATGCTCTTCAAGGTGCAAAAATCCAATCTCCAATGGTGTGGTACATTGGGAGATATTGCTGGTCAATTATTTTCCTCTTTCATATTCGTACTAACATATTTTAACCCAGTTATCCGTCAATTAGCTGTGAAATCTAGAAAATTGCCAAAACGCAGTTTGGCCAATCTCATTTTTGAGGTAGTTTGCGGGAATCGCGGTAACTCCCGAGCGGTAGGGCCTACAGTATTGGCAAACATATCAAAATATAGCTCTTGAATATTGCGCTTTCAGATGAGCTAGATCCCATCTTTTTCTGCGGCTTAAAACGGAAGCTATGGTTAATTGAAAGTTGTGCAAATTTAGGTTGGACACCCTGTATGTCATCTTTTGCCTCATTCTGAAATTAATTAGGCCTATTTGTGTTAGTGGGGTGGATGCCAGAAAAGTTAGCCGTCGACACGGGGTTCTGTTGTCGTTGGACTGGCTGTGGTTGTTGTAAGAGATAGTCGTGAATCTTGTTGAATGTTCGTAGTCCTGTCTCTGATGTGGTTGTCTCAGACTAGTGCTAGCATCTTGGCCAACGCAACGGAACAAAACCCAGCGCAGAAGCGAAAGAGCAGCGCCAAATTGATCGTTGATACATGAGATTACCTGTGATTTCGTGGTTCAAAATGTCTCTTATCTCTGCCACAAAGGCAAGCTTTTTCATTGTGGGAGGAGCAATAATATTAGCTGTCATTTTTGTGAAGCTTGAGCGGACAAGTTCAAAATTTTCTTCTTTTTCTGTGCAGCTATCCTTTGTCCATGTGATACGACAACTACAAGCACAACTACACCCACTACTACATCAACTACGACATCAACTACAACCCCCAAAACTACTAGCACTTCTACTACTACGACAACTACATCAACCAGTACAACGACGACCACAACCATGACACCAACATCAGCTGAGTGCTTCGCTGGATGTAGCACTTTCTACGTGAAACACAAGTACGGATACAACAACAACTACAACCACAACTACAACTTCCACAACTCCAGCTTCGAACGACTACCAACTGCTTCTTAAAGTTTCATTGCTGAAAACTCTGGACAACTCATCAATAAGTCTGTGCTATGTGTACAATGGAGAGAGCTCATGCTCAGGATATTTCATTGGAGCCAACCCTGCAGCGCACGATCAGGAAGCTTTTGACCAGTGTCAAGCAGCTGGAGGTCATATCGCTCATGTGAAAACAGAAGGACAGGATGACGCGATCAGAAGCTGTTTCCCTGTGAGTTTCTTCTTGTGTATGCATGCAATATGTGACGTCTGGCGTCATGTAGGCCTACTAGTAAGTAAGATTATGCTGTTTTATAGTCTCACAGCCCGTTAGCAGTTGGACTGAAGCTGCAGTTGTTGGTTAGCCAAAACGTGCCAGAAAACAGAGTGTGGATTGATGACTACGCACCTAATCAAATCACTGGAGAAACGTAACACAAACATGAATGAATGTCATGTCATACTCTTGTACAGGGTGTCCAACCTAAATTTGCACAACTTTCAATTGACCATAACTTCCGTTTAAGCCGCAGAAAGAGATGGGACCTAGCTCATCTGAAAACGCAATTCAAGAGTTATATTTTGATATGTTTGCCAATACAGTAGGCCCTCGTTCGGGAGCTACCTACCGCGATTCTCGCAAACCACCTCAAAATGAGTTTGGCCAAAATAAATGCACATCAATTTCCCTTTTTGGCTGCATTTTTCTTGCTTCAGCCAGCGAGAATCTGGCATAAATATGAGTATTGTTCATTATACTCTTTTATTGCCTCATATTGTTCTGTGGTGTTACCTTCTGGGATGAGAATAGTGTGCACTTTATTGTCCCATTTTCACTCTCATGCTGAGCTGTCGCACCGCAATGCCACCCTTTCGGTTAGTTTTGAGCATTTGGTCAAAAATGCCCTTCAAGGTGCAAAAATCCAATCTCCAATGGTGTGGTACATTGGGAGATATTGGCTGGTCAATTATTTCCTCTTTCATATTCGTACTAACATATTTTAACCCAGTTATCCGTTTTGGTGTTCTTTTTTTTGTTGGTTTTTTTTGTTTTTGGTTGGTTTTTATGGTTTGTTTTGTTTTTGTTTTGTTTGTTGGTTATGTTGTGTGAGGGATATTGGTTTTGTTTGTTGGTTTTTGTTGGGTTTTTGTGTTGGGTTGGGGGGGGTGGTTGGGGGGGTTAGTCAATTAGCTGTGAAATCTAGAAAATTAGCCAAAACGCTAGTTTGGCCAACTCATTTTTGAGGTGGTTTGCGAGAATCGCGGTAGACTCCCGAGCGGTAGGGCCTACAGTATTGGCAAACATATCAAAATATAGCTCTTGAATATTGCGCTTTCAGATGAGCTAGATCCCATCTTTTTCTGCGGCTTAAAACGGAAGCTATGGTTAATTGAAAGTTGTGCAAATTTAGGTTGGACACCCTGTACAAGAGTATGACATGACATTCATTCATGTTTGTGTTACGTTTCTCCAGTGATTTGATTAGGTGCGTAGTCATCAATCCACACTCTGTTTTCTGGCACGTTTTGGCTAACCAACAACTGCAGCTTCAGTCCAACTGCTAACGGGCTGTGAGACTATAAAACAGCATAATCTTACTTACTAGTAGGCCTACATGACGCCAGACGTCACATATTGCATGCATACACAAGAAGAAACTCACAGGGACACAGCTTCTGATCGCGTCATGCTGTCCTTCTGCTTTCACATGAGCGATATTACCTCCAGCTGCTTGACACTGGTCAAAAGCTTCCTGATCGTGCGCTGCAGGGTTGGCTCCAATGAAATATCCTGAGCACGAGCCTCTCCATTGTACACATAGCACAGATTATTGATGAGTGGTCCAGAGTTTTCAGCAATGAAACTTTGGAAGCAGTTGGTAGTCGTTGAAGCTGGAGTTGTGGAAGTTGTAGTTGTGGTTGTAGTTGTTGTTGTATCCGTACTTGTGGTAGAAGGAACAGTGGTAGATGTAGACGTTGTACATCATCAATCTCTACAACTTCCTCAACAACCACTACGCCAACAACGACTTCTACTATGATCACAACACCAGCTACCACTGCTACTACAGCTACAACTGAAAGCACAACTACTGGGACTACACAATCCACGACCATAGGTACAACTGAAAGCACAACTACTGCGACAACACAATCTACGACCACGGGTACAACTGAAAGCACAAGTACTGGGACAACACAATCTACAACCACAGGTACAACTGAAAGCATAAGTACTGGAACAACACAATCTACGACCACAGGTACAACTGAAAGCACAAGTACTGGGACAACACAATCTACAACCACAGGTACAACTGAAAGCATAAGTACTGGAACAACACAATCTACGACCACAGGTACAACTGAAAGCACAAGTACTGGGACAACACAATCTACAACCACAGGTACAACTGAAAGCATAAGTACTGGAACAACACAGTCTACAACCACAGGTACGACTGAAAGCACAACTACTGGGACAACACAATCTACAACGACAGGTACAACTGAAAGCACAACTACTGGCCCAACAACTGAACCTGCAACTACTAGCACACCTGGTTCAATGGTATCATCTACTAGTACGGAAACAACAAAGTCTACAACAACCATGGGATCAACACAAAGTACTACAACAGGAACAGCAGAATCTACTACATCAATATCTACCACATCCCCTGAAACAACGTCTACTGCTTCAACAACAGCGACTTTAACCTCCAGCACATCGACACCTACTGTATCAACGACTACAGCTGCTAGCACTACTGAGACAACCACATCAACACAAACTACAACTTCAACAAGTACCACGACTTCTCCCACAACAACCACAGCCAGTCCAACAACGACAACAACTTCGACTACTACAACAACAACCACCACTCCAATAACTTCTACATCTACAACTGTTCCTTCTTCCACAAGTACGGATACAACAACAACTACAACCACAACTACAACTTCCACAACTCCAGCTTCAACGACTACCAACTGCTTCCAAAGTTTCATTGCTGAAAACTCTGGACCACTCGTCAATAATCTGTGCTATGTGTACAATGGAGAGAGCTCATGCTCGGAATATTTCATTGGAACCAACCCTGCAGCGCACGATCAGGAAGCTTTTGACCAGTGTCAAGCAGCTGGAGGTCATATCGCTCATGTGAAAACAGAAGGACAGCATAACGCGATCAGAAGCTGTTTCCCTGTGAGTTTCTTCTTGTGTATGCATGCAATATGTGACGTCTGGCGTCATGTAGGCCTACTAGTATGTAAGATTATGCTGTTTTATAGTCTCACAGCCCGTTAGCAGTTGGACTAAAGCTCCAGCTGTTGGTTAGCCAAAATGTGCCAGAAAACAGAGTGTGGATTGATGACTACGCACCTAATCAAATCACTGGAGAAACGTAACACAAACATGGATGAATGTCATGTCATACTCGGTGTCATCTTTTGCCTCATTATTTGTGTTTGGGTGGATGTCAAAAAGCTTAGCCGACGACAAGGCGTTATGTACGAGATGGGGTTCCTTCTACGTAGGGGCTATAGACGAGGCATTACAATGGTGGTTCGTTTGCTACAGGTTGACTTCAGCTGGCTTATACTCTGGTCATTATGACACAACAAATCCAAGTCCTCTGTCAGAAGCGAAAGATTGCAGTGCCTATTTATCATCTGATGGATTGATACATGAGATTACCTGTGATTTCGTGGTTCAAAATGTCTCCTATCTCTGCCACAAAGGCAAGCTTTTTTCATCATTGGAGAAGCGATAATATTAGCTGTCATTTTTGTGAAGCTTGAGTGGACAAGTTGCAAAATTTTTTCTTTTCTGTGCAGCTATCCTTTGTCCATGTGATACGACAACTACAAGCACAAGTACAACAACTACTACATCAACTACGACATCAACTACAACCCCAACAACTACTAGCACTTCGACTACTACGACAACTACATCAACCAGTACAACCACGACCACGACCATAACACCAACATCAGCTGAGTGCTTCGCTGGATGTAGCACTTTCTACGTGAAACACAATGCCACATTGTCACTGGCCACAGATGCTTTCACCCAGTGTGAAGCAGATGGAGGAAGGCTAGCAATTGTGAATGAGCAATCTTACCATGAAGCGATAACTTCATGTTTCAATGTACGTAACTTAGAGTCATTTCTGATTAGTTCTGAAGGAATGTACGTGTTCGTCCTTTTGAATGGGGAGTACTGTCTTATCTATTTTCAGAATTTTACTGGAAGAAATCCAGTATTTGTGGCCCTGTTAGACAATGCTAATGGCGATTTGAACAACATCCACTGGTTGACTGTAAACCAGAGCATTGGACCAAAACTTGTGGATGGCTATTATGGACATTTGGTTACGCCACTCACTGATATTTCGAAGAAATGCCATTCGTACACAAGTGATGGACTTCTTCACGAAACCGGATGTGCCGTTTCATCTGGGACAGTTGATATGTTGTGTGAAAAAGGCATGCATGCGCGTATTTTTATAGCACTTTTAAGAGGTGCGTACGCATTCGCAACGGTATAATACGAATGTATTGCAATATTGTAGTCAACGCCACGTCATGTACAACAACTAGTACTACAACTACTACAATAACTGCAACTCAAAGTACAAGCACTGCTTCAACCACGACAACTACAACAGCACCTCCAGTTACCACTTTTGCTAACGTGAGTGACTGCTTATCTCACTTGGAGAACAAGGCAATTACATACTTGACCGGCATAAACCGCGAAGATGTGATCATCTGCAACTGCAGTGGAGATGAAATGTTTGATACAAACACGGGAAGTTGCCAATGTAAGGCCAACACTTGGTTATAAACATGAAGGCGGGCATCGCCGATGATGCAAGGGATCTATTTTCATTTCATAATAAATATGTGGTGCCTATTTTATTTATTTTATGCAGCACGGACCATTGCACCTATGGAAGTAAAAATTAACACTCTTTGTGATCAGTTTCCTGCCAATTTTTCCTCAGACCTCAGTGATCCAACAACTGACTCGTTCAAACAATATGCGGCCATTGTCATTCATGGGGTAAGCTTCTTGAACCATAATTCTTACTACGTACTTATACGTACATACTGTGTACATACGTACACACATGCGATAGGCGTAACATAATGTGTTTCAGATGTACACATTGCGAGACACGCCATCAAGATTTGCTCAATTCACGGAAAACTTCTGCGTTTCTCCAGTTGCCATGAAGTCGGGTTCAATTATTGTCACCATAAACGCAGAGGTACATTAGCATAACAGCTTCAAGTGGTGTTAGGGGTGTGCCTTGCCTACGTACAAAGTCGTGTGTGCACTAGTATGCGCAAGGTGGTTCACTTCTTATACATTCCAGACTCAGCAGGACATCATTGATGCATTCAATCAGGCAAAATGTGAGAGCTCTGGACTGGGCAACTCGGGAGCCACGTCTGATGCCAACTGCACCTCATGCACATCGCAAAACGATTGCCATTTCATTCAAATGTAAATAAGGATGTGTGATGTTTGACAACTGGTGAAATATGTACATTGTACGTAGGTGACAAATGTTTTCCAGGTGTTCAAACGGTACATGTATTGAAAACAAGTGTGTTACGGGATCTATCAATTGTACAACTTCAGAAGTGTAAGAGCACTTGACTAGAACACAGAATCCTGTCTGTCACGCTCCACATTGTTTGTATGCTGCATACAGACAAAATTATATCTCAACAGATGCAAAGTGATCGGTATTTTTAGCTGTTTGGACAACACCTGTGTCATCAATCGGTGTGCCAATGGTCAGCTGATATGTCCAGCTTCGCATAGGTACAGTACTTAGCCTAAACTACCTGATGGACTCGCAGTCCCACCCACTCAGTATCTAAACCTCAAACTGGAAGGGTAATCTAACCTGTTAGGTGCGAGGACAACGAATGCGTGTGCATCGACTTGTCCAACTGTGGCCCAACTGCATGCGATGGAGATGAGATAAAATTGGGTGGCAGCTGTGCCCCATTGTGGCTCTTCGTCTTGTTCTTACTCTTCTTGTTGCTCTTACTCCTGCTTCTGCTGCTCTGCTGTTTATGGTGGCTTTTCTGCCAACCCAAGCATATGCCTTTAATGAAAAGCAGGTACAGTATCTGCATACAGGTCGTCGTCTCATGTATACGTACCATATTGCACTTCTTGTAAACCATTGCAATTTCCACTTTTCACAGGCACCAGCACAGGACAAGCGACAAAGAAGCACAAACTGGGGCGAGAGGACCTTCGCCGTCACCTAGTGATGAGCAATTCAGAGAAGAAAACATCAAAAGTCGAAGCAGCACACTGCATTCGGATTTCATTGAAACTGATTTTGCTGACGACTCTCCAGGTACTGTACATAGAGCGCCATGGATTACACTTGCAGCAGTGGAAAGGAGATCTACACCCACCCATTGTTGATTATACTTTCATAAATTCTTGGCAGAACCATACTCGACTCATGAAATAAATACTATGCCTGCTGTATGGAACTTTTAGTTCCTCCAGCAGTCACGACGGTTTCTGAGCCGCGGAGGCTGGCAGTGCTCCATGATGAACGCTCGGAGCTGGTGACGGATGCTGGAGCTGCGCCTCAGCCATACCCACCCGTCAGTGCAGTTGCAGAGGAAGATGATCAGGAGGAGACAGACTACAGCAGTCCGAGGCAGTTCAACCCTGGGAGTCCGCCGCCTCAAGCAACTGCAGCTGCTACGCTGGGAACAGATGAGGAGGAAGAGGACGACATGCAGCTACCACATTCAATGCCTGGTTCGCCTCCACCAGATGAAATGGGGCAGGCTCTGGATTCGGATCAAGAACAGCAAGAGAAAGATGGTATGTATGTACAGTTGTTCGTACTGTGCGCATGTACCTACGCATACGTACTTCGTGCTACTGAGTTTAGGGTTGAAATCATTAAAATGGTGGCACTTTGTTTGCGTCTATTTGCAGATCTGGACAGACAAATGCGAGATCGTGCGAATAGCCATAGGAAACAGGCAAAGGCAAAAAAGCAGCAAGTGGCGCCCGCTTTTTCGCCGCGTGTTGATAATCATCCATCTCCGCAGCTTCCAGCCATTGATCATGGAGGAACCAGAAGTCGAGCGAAAGCTGTCAGTAGACGGAAAGGCAGAGCACCTCCGGGGTGGAAGCCGTGGGCAGCTGCAAGCACAAAGGATTTCGAACAGAACAGATTCCTCAACGCCGACGGCGAGTAATTCTAGCATTCTAGACAGTGACTCTGAAAAAAATAAATTCATGTTTGTGTTGGGTATTCTTTGTCCTATAATAAATGTGACGCACATGGCATAGTTATTGTTAGGAGATGGCCATTATTGCCTCATCCATACAGTATGTACTGTACTGTACTGTACTGTACTGTACAACCAAATCAACCCGAGGTAGTGCTGGCAACATGACACTATAATGGTATTCTCCATGGAGTGTAGTTGCTACACAGGGGCCCTATAACTTGGTAATCAGGTCTGTCCTGTAGTTGTACCAGGTTGTAGATATTGTAAGTCAATCAGCAGGCAGTATCAGAATGTAGTACATATCATGCCTACGCAGTTCACAGGGTCTAATTAATTGAAAGCTTCCAGGATATTTTTATATGATTGCCCGTAACAGTGGCAACCAAGTAAACATAGAGGTACATACCTAGGGTATGTACGTATATGTACTGTCCAGTAGCGTACGGCCTACACAAAAAAAGAAGGTTACCTGGTTGCCACATGACACATGGCATAGTTATTAGTTAGGAGATGGCCATTTATTGCCTCATCCATACCGTATGTACTGTACTGTACTGTACTGTACTGTACAACCAAATCAACCTAGGTAGCGCTGGCAACACGACACTAAGGTATTCTCCATGGAGTGTAAGTTGCTACACAGGGGCCCTATAACTTGGTAATCAGGTCTGTCCTGTAGTTGTACCAGGTTGTAGATATTGTAAGTCAATCAGCAGGCAGTATCAGAATGTAGTACATATCATACCTACATTACGCAGTTCACAGGGTCTAATTAATTACAAGCTTACAGGATATATTCATTAGCCCGTAATAGTGGCAACCGAGTAAACATAGAGGTATGTACGAATACGTACTGTCCAGTAGCATGCTGCCTACACAAAAGGTTACCTCTGTTTGCCACAAGTTGTCCATCTTTGCATCTGTTATGTAGATTGTCAGGTCGGTGGAGATTCAATATTCTATGGTCAATCTACTTGTTTTGTTTTTGTTTTGATTGCGTTTGGGGCTCAAAACAATAGTTCATATTAATCATGAGCTCGGGCCAATGTTCACGTAGTATAAAAAAGAGGAAATATCACCTTCCCGCATCATCGATTTCGGCACTTGTTAGCTATTTGATAATAACAGCTGCCATGACTGGTGCAGAAACGACAACTTCTGCAACCACAACACCCAGTACAACAACAACTCTCTCTGCAACCAATACAATGACAAAGATATCAAGCATCAGCTTGAGTTTACAAATCACCAGTACAACAGTGACTTCAACAACCAGTTCAAATTTCTCGACAACCACTACAATGCCCATGTCAGCTATTTCAATCGTGACAGACAGCAACACATATACAACTGTGCCTATGACAGGAACTACAGGAGATCCAGGAGTTGTGCCAGGAGGAAGCACTGACATTCCAATCGTGATGACAGGAAGTACTGGAGATCCAGGAGTTGTGACAGGAGGAAGCACTGACATTCCAATCGAGATGACAGGAAATACAGAGGATCCAGGAGTTACGACAGGAGGAAGCACTGACTTTCCAGCCATGATGACAGGAAGTACAGGAGATCTAGGAGTTGTGCCAGGAGGAAGCACTGACATTCCAATCGTGATGACAGGAGCTACAGGAGATCCAGGAGTTGTGTCAGGAGGAAGCACTGACATTCCAATTCTGATGACAGGAAGCACAGGAGATCCAGGAGTTGTGACAGGAGGAAGCACTGACATTCCAATTGTGTTGACAGGAAGTACAGGAGATCCAGGAGTTATGACAGGAGGAAGCACTGACATTCCAATCGTAATGAGGACAGGAAGTACAGGAGATCCAGGAGTTATGCCAGGAGGAAGCACTGACATTCCAATTCTGATGACAGGAAGTACAGGAGATCCAGGAGTTGTGACAGGAGGAAGCACTGACATTCCAATCGTAATGACAGGAAGTACAGGAGATCCAGGAGTTGTGTCAGGAGGAAGCACTGACATTCCAATTCTGATGACAGGAAGCACAGGAGATCCAGGAGTTGTGACAGGAGGAAGCACTGACATTCCAATCGTAATGACAGGAAGTACAGGAGATCCAGGAGTTGTGTCAGGAGGAAGCACTGACATTCCAATTCTGATGACAGGAAGCACAGGAGATCCAGGAGTTGTGTCAGGAGGAAGCACTGGCATTCCAATTCTGATGACAGGAAGCACAGGAGATCCAGGAGTTGTGTCAGGAGGAAGCACTGACATTCCAATTCTGATGACAGGAAGTACAGGAGATCCAGGAGTTGTGTAGGAGGAAGCACTGACATTCCAATTGTGTTGACAGGAAGTACAGGAGATCCAGGAGTTGTGACAGGAGGAAGCACTGACATTCCAATCGTAATGACAGGAAGTACAGGAGATCCAGGAGTTGTGTCAGGAGGAAGCACTGACATTCCAATTCTGATGACAGGAAGCACAGGAGATCCAGGAGTTGTGTCAGGAGGAAGCACTGGCATTCCAATTCTGATGACAGGAAGCACAGGAGATCCAGGAGTTGTGTCAGGAGGAAGCACTGACATTCCAATTCTGATGACAGGAAGTACAGGAGATCCAGGAGTTGTGTCAGGAGGAAGCACTGACATTCCAATTGTGTTGACAGGAAGTACAGGAGATCCAGGAGTTGTGTCAGGAGGAAGCACTGACATTCCAATCGTAATGACAGGAAGTACAGGAGATCCAGGAGTTGTGTCAGGAGGAAGCACTGACATTCCAATCGTGATGACAGGAGCTACAGGAGATCCAGGAGTTGTGTCAGGAGGAAGCACTGACATTCCAATTCTGATGACAGGAAGCACAGGAGATCCAGGAGTTGTGACAGGAGGAAGCACTGACATTCCAATTGTGTTGACAGGAAGTACAGGAGATCCAGGAGTTGTGACAGGAGGAAGCACTGACATTCCAATCGTAATGACAGGAAGTACAGGAGATCCAGGAGTTGTGCCAGGAGGAAGCACTGACATTCCAATTCTGATGACAGGAAGTACAGGAGATCCAGGAGTTGTGACAGGAGGAAGCACTGACATTCCAATCGTAATGACAGGAAGTACAGGAGATCCAGGAGTTGTGTCAGGAGGAAGCACTGACATTCCAATTCTGATGACAGGAAGCACAGGAGATCCAGGAGTTGTGACAGGAGGAAGCACTGACATTCCAATCGTAATGACAGGAAGTAGGAGATCCAGGAGTTGTGTCAGGAGGAAGCACTGACATTCCAATTCTGATGACAGGAAGCACAGGAGATCCAGGAGTTGTGTCAGGAGGAAGCACTGGCATTCCAATTCTGATGACAGGAAGCACAGGAGATCCAGGAGTTGTGTCAGGAGGAAGCACTGACATTCCAATTCTGATGACAGGAAGTACAGGAGATCCAGGAGTTGTGTCAGGAGGAAGCACTGACATTCCAATTGTGTTGACAGGAAGTACAGGAGATCCAGGAGTTGTGACAGGAGGAAGCACTGACATTCCAATCGTAATGACAGGAAGTACAGGAGATCCAGGAGTTGTGTCAGGAGGAAGCACTGACATTCCAATTCTGATGACAGGAAGCACAGGAGATCCAGGAGTTGTGTCAGGAGGAAGCACTGGCATTCCAATTCTGATGACAGGAAGCACAGGAGATCCAGGAGTTGTGTCAGGAGGAAGCACTGACATTCCAATTCTGATGACAGGAAGTACAGGAGATCCAGGAGTTGTGTCAGGAGGAAGCACTGACTTTCCAATCGTGATGACAGGAAATACTGATGGCCCAGGAGTTGTGCCAGGAGGAAGCACTGACATTCCAATTCTGATGACAGGAAGCACAGGAGATCCAATAGTTGTGTCAGGAGGAAGCACTGACATTCCAATTCTGATGACAGGAAGTACAGGAGATCCAGGAGTTGTGTCAGGAGGAAGCACTGACTTTCCAATCGTGATGACAGGAAATACTGATGGCCCAAGAGTTGTGCCAGGAGGAAGCACTGACATTCCAATTCTGATGACAGGAAGTACAGGAGATCCAGGAGTTGTGACAGGAGGAAGCACTGACATTCCAATTGTGTTGACAGGAAGTACAGGAGATCCAGGAGTTGTGACAGGAGGAAGCACTGACATTCCAATCGTAATGACAGGAAGTACAGGAGATCCAGGAGTTGTGCCAGGAGGAAGCACTGACATTCCAATTCTGATGACAGGAAGTACAGGAGATCCAGGAGTTGTGACAGGAGGAAGCACTGACATTCCAATCGTAATGACAGGAAGTACAGGAGATCCAGGAGTTGTGACAGGAGGAAGCACTGACATTCCAATCGTAATGACAGGAAGTACAGGAGATCCAGGAGTTGTGCCAGGAGGAAGCACTGACATTCCAATTCTGATGACAGGAAGTACAGGAGATCCAGGAGTTGTGACAGGAGGAAGCACTGACATTCCAATCGTAATGACAGGAAGTACAGGAGATCCAGGAGTTGTGTCAGGAGGAAGCACTGACATTCCAATTCTGATGACAGGAAGCACAGGAGATCCAGGAGTTGTGTCAGGAGGAAGCACTGACATTCCAATTGTGTTGACAGGAAGTACAGGAGATCCAGGAGTTGTGACAGGAGGAAGCACTGACATTCCAATCGTAATGACAGGAAGTACAGGAGATCCAGGAGTTGTGTCAGGAGGAAGCACTGACATTCCAATTCTGATGACAGGAAGCACAGGAGATCCAGGAGTTGTGTCAGGAGGAAGCACTGACATTCCAATTCTGATGACAGGAAGCACAGGAGATCCAGGAGTTGTGTCAGGAGGAAGCACTGGCATTCCAATTCTGATGACAGGAAGCACAGGAGATCCAGGAGTTGTGTCAGGAGGAAGCACTGACATTCCAATTCTGATGACAGGAAGTACAGGAGATCCAGGAGTTGTGTCAGGAGGAAGCACTGACTTTCCAATCGTGATGACAGGAAATACTGATGGCCCAGGAGTTGTGCCAGGAGGAAGCACTGACATTCCAATTCTGATGACAGGAAGCACAGGAGATCCAATAGTTGTGTCAGGAGGAAGCACTGACATTCCAATTCTGATGACAGGAAGTACAGGAGATCCAGGAGTTGTGTCAGGAGGAAGCACTGACTTTCCAATCGTGATGACAGGAAATACTGATGGCCCAAGAGTTGTGCCAGGAGGAAGCACTGACATTCCAATTCTGATGACAGGAAGTACAGGAGATCCAGGAGTTCTGACAGGAGGAAGCACTGACATTCCAATTCTGATGACAGGAAGCACAGGAGATCCAGGAGTTGTGTCAGGAGGAAGCACTGACATTCCAATCGTGATGACAGGAAGTACAGGAGATCCAGGAGTTGTGTCAGGAGGAAGCACTGACATTCCAATTCTGATGACAGGAAGCACAGGAGATCCAGCAGTTGTGACAGGAGGAAGCAGTGACTTTCCAAACATGATGACAGGAAATACTGATGGCCCAGGAGTTGTGCCAGGAGGAAGCACGGACTTTCCAATTGTGGTGACAGGAAATACAGATGGCCCAGGAGTTGTGCCAGGAGGAAGCACGGACTTTCCAATCGTGATGACAGGAAATACAGATGGCTCAGGAATATTGCCCAGAGGAACAACAGACGTTCCAACAGGTATGACAGACAGTACAAACAGTGCGACTGAACTCATGACAGGTTTTGTGGAAACAACCATTACAAATGTAGGTCGTGAGTTCGCCAATATTGACGAATGTTTGGCTCATTTGGTGGATAAGGCAAATAGAAACTTGGCTACTATTAACCGTCTCGGACACACAATAAGCAAATGGAGAGGTAGCAATATGTTTAAAGAGAGGACTGGAAGCAGGGAAGGTAAGCAAATATCCATACTAAGTGGGTAAAAAAAGAAAAAGCAAAGAAAGAATCGATTGTTGAGGGAGAACTACTTATTCCTCCGTAGAAAAAAAAGACCACACAATGCGCAGAAAAAAATACACAAGACACACCCAGCCTCAAAAAAACACAAAAATAGTAATCCTACCAAGAAACAGCGGGCGTCAACGGCGAGGAAGTCTACATGGTTTTTTTCGTTTTTTTAGCTAGGCAGGCACGTACAAATAGTAAGTACGTACAAAAGTAAGTACTAAAAAAAAACCCCAAGGAAAGAAAGGAAGGCACACAACCAAGGGTAATACATCCACAAAGAAAAAAAAAAAAAGTAATATCTATATGAACAAGGCCCGCCGAAGGCAAGAAAAACTCAACAAATAAAGAAAGATTTTTTGCCTCCCCCCCCCCCTAAGAAGGCCGGCCCCAACGTCGTCGGCAACAGTGTCGAGGTGTGATAATTTTTTTTAATTTACAAGGAACACAGTAATTACGCCACTACTACTATAACCCCCATAATATTATTATTGTCTCTAATTACAACAATTTCTCCATTTCCCTTTCCTCTCTTCTCTCCCACCCCCCGGCGGCGGGGGGACAGAAGGAGTTTTTTTTTATATTGAGGGAGTAAAAAAAGATTTACCACTAGTTACCCCGAAACAACTAAAAAGAAAAATAAAATCTTTTATGGTAACTATAGTTTAAAAGGTAGGGGACGAACCTTAATCTTATACCGTATGTTACCACAATATAGAAGATGTTACCATAAATATTATCCCCCAATTTATACTTCACGAGGATATCATTTTGTACCTGTATCTATAGGAAGGTACATCCTAGGTTGGAACCCGGGCTAGTGTGGTGGTGCGCAGTAGCGCTGCCTCTGCGCCATAGGGCCGAAGCGGGTAGAATGGACAAATCATCCTTATGAAGGTGGCAGCGTGAATGTTGGTTGAAAAATTTTTAGACTTTACCTGTATATTGTTTTAACCTGTATATGTTGCCTTTACCTGTATACTCGTGGGAGTGGAAAACGCGCACTCTACCTCTGAGCTACGGGCTCAAGAAGGTAAAAGTGCTAAAACGTCCATATATAGTTTGAGTTGAAGTGCCTGAATTATACAGGTTAAAGTGTACTGAGAGTGCAGGTAGCCAATGAGCGTCGCGGGGGCGTGGTTTAACCTGTATATGAGTGAGTGCGTAGGCGCGCGTGGAGCAGTGGTAGTGTGTGATGTAAAATGACGTCATGTTGCGCAATCCTGTGGTGGGCATTGGTTGAGTGATACAGGTTTATTGTTTGTTCTTTCTTTGGGTGTGTGAGGTTGTCTGCAATGATGTGTGAGGGAAAGTATGTTGTATGATTTCGCAATCATTGGTAATGAAAGTACTGTTTGTGTTGTTGGATGCTTCAACTACATTCTGTGGTTAGATTATTATTTGCTTTTGTGAAGGCTGTGGCTTGGAAGATTGTGGTCAATATCTAGAGGTTATAGTGGTGGTCAGTGGTTGGATTCATGCTCATTGAACTGGTAAGTGTAATTTTTTCCAAATTTAAATTATTTGCATTCTTTCATTTCTTGAAAACAATTATTTGTTACATGTATTGGAATAATGCAGGAAAAACTTCTGTGGCATATTGCCATTACCCAAATAAACCTGTATGTGTTTTACCTGCATTACCTCAGCTGTTTGTTATTTGGTGTGTTTTGAAGAAGTTGTGTTGTGTCTTTAGTTATGTACTATAGCTTGAAGAATAAGCCTAGGGTAGGGTTGAAAATGTATACTACAGGTTCAATAGGTACAGGTTGCACAGGTTGAATAATAGATACAGGTTTAGTAGTTACAGGTTGAATAGATACAGGTTGTACTCATTGAATATGTATGGTAGGTACTTTAGGTTGTATAGATACAGGTTCAGTAGGTGAGGTTGAATAGGTATATACATACAGGTATATAATATAACCTGTATGTATATATTTTTATACCTTAACCTGTATACATATACCTTAACCTGTATACCTTAACCTGTATGTATACCTATAACCTGTATATTATATTATACAGGTTATACACACAGGTTACATAATATTCAGGTTAACCTGTATATTATACAGGTTATAGGTTTTCATACAGGTTAACACATACCCTGAGGAGGCATCATTGTTGACAACATGAACAGATTTGTTGTCTATTTTGTTGTTGGTTATTGTCTGTTCATATATGGGTGTTGTCAGTTTGTTGATGAACAGACAAACTGACAACAAAATGGACAACAAACTGACAATGAACCAACAAATGGACAACAAACTGACAATGAACCAACAAATGGACAACAAACTGACAAAACCCATACATAAATGGACAACAAACCAACAACAAAGGGACAACAAATCTGTTTCGTGTTGTCAACAATGACACCTCCTTGGGGTATGTGTTAACCTGTATGAAAACCTATAACCTGTATAATATACAGGTTAACCTGAATATTATGTAACCTGTGTGTATAACCTGTATAATATAATATACAGGTTATAGGTATACATACAGGTTAAGGTATACAGGTTAAGGTATATATATATACAGGTTAAGATATACATACAGGCTATATTATATACCTGTATGTACACCTATTCAACCTCACCTACTGAACCTGTATCTATACAACCTCCCCCGTACCTACCATACATATTCAATGAGTACAACCTGTATCTATTCAACCTGTAACTACTAAACCTGTATCTATTATTCAACCTGTGCAACCTGTACCTATTGAACCTGTAGTATACATTTTCAACCCTACCCTAGGCTTATTCTTCAAGCTATAGTACATAACTAAAGACGCTACACAACTTCTTCAAAATACACCAAATAACAAACAGCTGAGGTAATGCAGGTAAAACACATACAGGTTTATTTGGGTAATGGCAATATGCCACAGAAGTTTTTCCTGCATTATTCCAATACATGTAACAAATAATTGTTTTCAATAAATTAAAGAAAGCAAATAATTTAAATTTGGAAAAAATTACACTTACCAGTTCAATGAGCATGAATCCAACCACTGACCACCACTATAACCTCTAGATATTGACCACAATCTTCCAAGCCACAGCCTTCACAAAAGCAAATAATAATCTAACCACAGAATGTAGTTGAAGCATCCAACAACACAAACAGTACTTTCATTACCAATGATTGCGAAATCATACAACATACTTTCCCTCACACATCATTGCAGACAACCTCACACACCCAAAGAAAGAACAAACAATAAACCTGTATCACTCAACCAATGCCCACCACAGGATTGCGCAACATGACGTCATTTTACATCACACACTACCACTGCTCCACGCGCGCCTACGCACTCACTCATATACAGGTTAAACCACGCCCCCGCGACGCTCATTGGCTACCTGCACTCTCAGTACACTTTAACCTGTATAATTCAGGCACTTCAACTCAAACTATATATGGACGTTTTAGCACTTTTACCTTCTTGAGCCCGTAGCTCAGAGGTAGAGTGCGCGTTTTCCACTCCCACGAGTATACAGGTAAAGGCAACATATACAGGTTAAAACAATATACAGGTAAAGTCTAAAAATTTTTCAACCAACATTCACGCTGCCACCTTCATAAGGATGATTTGTCCATTCTACCCGCTTCGGCCCTATGGCGCAGAGGCAGCGCTACTGCGCACCACCACACTAGCCCGGGTTCCAACCTAGGATGTACCTTCCTATAGATACAGGTACAAAATGATACAGGTAAACTCAACCTTCAGGTATAATAAAATTTATACAGGTAACCTCCACCTACAGGTAAAAAAATATACAGGTGATCTCCTGTACTTCCTGTCATCAGAATTGGAATGTCAGTGCTTCCTCCTGGCACAACTCATGGTACTCCAGTAATTCCTGTCATCACGATTGCAAAGTAATTGCTTCCTCAAGACACAACTCATGGATCTCCTGTACTTCCTGTCATCAGAATTGGAATGTCAGTGCTTCCTCCTCACACAACTATTGGATCTCCTGTGCTTCCTGTCATCAGAATTGGAATGTCAGTGCTTCCTCCTGGCACAACTCCTGGCCATCAGACTTTTCCTGTCATCACGATTGGAAAGTCAGTGCTTCCTCCTGACACAACTCCTGGATCTCCTGTACTTCCTGTCATCAGAATTGGAATGTCAGTGCTTCCTCCTGACACAACTCCTGGATCTCCTGTGCTTCCTGTCATCAGAATTGGAATGACAGTGCTTCATAATGAAACAACTCCTGTATCTCCTGTGCTTCCTGTCATCAGAATTGGAATGTCAGTGCTTCCTCCTGACACAACTCCTGGATCTCCTGTGCTTCCTGTCATCAGAATTGGAATGTCAGTGCTTCCTCCTGACACAACTCCTGGATCTCCTGTACTTCCTGTCATTACGATTGGAATGTCAGTGCTTCCTCCTGTCATACTCTGGATCTCCTGTACTTCCTGTCAACACAATTGGAATGTCAGTGCTTCCTCCTGACATAATCTGGATCTCCTGTGCTGCCTGTCATCAGAATTGGAAGGTCAGTGCTTCCTCCGGACACAACTCCTGGATCTCCGGTACTTCCTGTCATTACGATTGGAATGTCAGTGCTTCCTCCTGTCAGAACTCTGGATCTCCTGTACTTCCTGTCATCAGAATTGGAATGTCAGTGCTTCCTCCTGGCACAACTCCTGGATCTCCTGTACTTCCTGTCATTACGATCGGAATGTCAGTGCTTCCT